>CAHIKZ030000702.1:685000-765000 GCA_903632075.3 Acanthosepion pharaonis | reverse complement strand
TGAATAGAATTTATTATAAATAATTGTCTTGTAAATGGAATTTTTTAAAGCATTCTGAAGGTTAAAAATAAATAAAAAGTGTGCAGAATAAGAAACACTACCTGCCAAAAAAAAAAAAAGAAAAGTTTTGTTTGTATCGGCTTGAAAATATGGAAATCTGCTCCCCATATTTAAAATGAAACCCACACACACATAAACAACCTGATGTGAGTTGTCCCCTTCCATTTTCACGATGTCTCTTAATCGTTTTTCAAATTGATTTTGTTTTAAACAATTATATTTTTCCATTTCTGGCACTGTTAGAACCACCACAAGGTAATTTTATGTAGTCCTGTGAAGTTTTGTTGAAATCGGTTGAAAAATGTAGGAAATCAATCAATATATAAACGTTACATACACACACAATCTGTGTTTTATAATAAATAAAAATTATCACTAATATATATATATATATATCTCAAACATAATATATAATTTTTTTAATATTTTATCACTAATATATATATATATATATATATATATATATATATATATATATATAACACTAATATAATATATATTTTTTTATATTTAATATTTAACACTAATATATATAATTTTATATTTAAATTTATCACTAATATATATATATATATTAATATATATAATTTTTTTATATTTAATATTTATCACTAATATATATATATATATATATATATATCAAACACTAATATATATATATTTTTATATTTAATATTTATCAATATATATATATATATAAAAACTAATATATATATATTTTATATTTATATTTATCATATATATATATATATCAAACACTAATATATAATTTTTTTTATATTTTTTTTATCATTTATATATATTATCAAACACTAATATATATTTTTTTTATATTTAATATTTATCATAATATATATATATATATCAAACACTAATATATATAATTTTTTATTTTAATATTTATCACTAATATATATATATATATATATATATATATATATATCAATATATATAATTTTTATATTTAATATTTATCACTATATATATATATATATATATATATATCAAAACAAATATATATAATTTTTTTATATTTAATATTTATCACTAATATATATATATATATATATATATATCTCAAACACTAATATATATAATTTTTTTATATTTAATATTTATCACTAATATATATATATATATATATATATATATTTCAAATTTTAATATATATAATTTTTTTTATATTTAATATTTATCACTAATATATATATATATATATATATATCTCAAACTAATAATATATATAATTTTTATATTTAATATTTATCACTAATATATCAAACACTAATATATATAATTTTTTATATTTAATATTTATCACTAATATATCAAATACTAATATATATAATTTTTTTTTTTAATATTTACACTAATATATCAAACACTAATATATATAATTTTTTTATATTTAATTTTATCATAATATATATATATATATATATATATATATAACAAACACTTATAATTTTTATATTTTTTTATATTTATATATATATATATATATATATATATATATCAAACACTAATATATATAATTTTTATATTTAATATTTATCACTAATATATATATATATATATCAAACACTAATATATATAATTTTTTATATTTGGCATCACTAATATATATATATATACATATATCAAAAACTAATATATATAATTTTTATATTTAATATTTATCTAATATATATATATATATTTATATATATAATTTTTTACATTTAATATTTATCACTAAATATATATATATATATATATATATATATAAATATTTTTTTTTATATTTAATATTTATCACTAATATATATATATATATCAAAACACTAATATACATAATTTTTAAATTTAATATTTATCTACTAATATATATATATATATATTTAACACTAATATATATATTTTTTTATATTTAATATTTATCACAAATATATATATATATATATATATATATATTTAATAATTTATAATTTTTTATATTTAAATTTTATCACTAATATATCAGACAATAATATTTTTTTTTATATTTAATATTTATCACTAATATATCAAAAACACTAATATATATAATTTTTTATATTTAATATTTATCCTTTATATCAAACACTAATATATATAATTTTTATTTAATATTTAATAACTAATATATATCAAACTATAATATATATAAAACACTTTTTTTTTTATATTTAATATTTATCACCTAATATATCAAAACACTAATATATATAATTTTTTATATTTAATATTTATCACTAATATATCAAACACTAATATATATAATTTTTTATATTTAATATTTATCACTAATATATCAAACACTAATATATATAATTTTTTATATTTAATATTTATCACTAATATATCAAACACTAATATATATAATTTTTATATTTAATATTTATCATAATATATATATATATATATATATATATATATATATATATAGATAGATAGATAGATAGATAGATATCAAGTATACATATAAAACTCACATGTGAAAACTTTCTAATAATAGTAAGGACTTAATAAAATATGCTACCATAGAAATAAACTAGTTAGGATTATATTTACTGTCTCGATCAATGTTTGATTCCAATTCTGAAGATGCAATCAAAGGGAAATTGAAGACTCACAATGTTTCATCTAATCTTTTCAGTCTTACTTTCATGTAGGTCTTCTTTCTATTGGTTCTGTTAAAAGATATTTTATTAAAAAAACAATTTTCTATATAATTATTCTAGTACGGTTTCTGTAGTCTTTTTTGTGACTCTGTTTCAGCAAAACAATTTATCTCAGTTCCTCCTCTTTATCAAATGTCTATATGATTTATTATGTCGAAATCAGTTGGTGCTGAAGTGGAAAATTGCTTTTCTCTACCTGATCCTTGAACAAATCTGTAAGTACAGAGAATAACTTTGGTTGCGAATGGTGTTGTCATTTGTCACAATCAATAGTATCTAGTATTCAAAAATATCATTGAAAAAAAAGACGATGTAAAATAGATTTTGCTGGACATTTATTTGTTAAAATAATTATCTGAAGGATTTCAAAGAGAATAAAAGGTGGTTGATGGATAGGAATTAGTTTTATTGATATTTGTCTAGCTCAATGCAACACAGGATTACCTTAGTCTGGCACAAGGCCAGAATAGATGGGTATCCAGAAAGGATTGATCTCACTTTACCTGTGGATTAGTTGGTGAAATGAACTTGATACCATGTAATGTAAAATAACCAAGGAATTAATTTTATATTTATTTAAATATATTTAATTTTTTTTACCAGTTGAGATGAAAGAAAGAATCACCTAGTGGTTTATTTATGAATTTGGTGACATAGTAATTGTGAGTTCAATCCCTGGGCCTGGCGGTGTGTACGTGGAAATGGGTTGGCAATCAGGGTTCAGTTCGAAATTCGTTGTAGGTTACCTAGATTGGCACAACGGTCAAAACATTGTGATAACAACAACAAAGATGAGGACAATAGTCCACATATAAATATTGTAAATAGTAACTCCTTATCACAAAGGTTCAGACAGAGTAAATTTAGATGAAAGATATCACCAATAATCTCTTTGGGTTTGATAATCAAAGTAGGGGAGGTACAGTGGAATAAGGATAGTGGCTCAGATTGAGGAATTGGAGAGCTAAGTTCAAATTCCAGTTGAATCCATTACATTCACTTACATGCTCATACCCTTGGAAAAGGTATGCATCCTCTTCTTCTCCTCCCAATGGGTAAATAGTAGGGCACAAAGTTCTAGCCTTGGATGGCAACTGGTCTGCTGCAGAAAGAAATGGCAACCTACTGCAGGAAAAAATCAGCCTCATCAGTCATCTTTTGAAAGATACATGATGACCTTAGTGTGTATCACACATGGCACGTAATTGACTGAATCAAAGCAGAAAACGAAATCAGCAAGCCAACTTTAAATTCTGATTGAGTCTTTTTGCATTATTGCACTTGGGGTAAATCTTGAATTCATCACTTTTTCTCATCAGATAAAGCTCTCTTAACTTGGATGGTAGCTAATCTAGAAGTTGTGGAGAGCCATGACTGCCTATGAAGAAATATGACATTAACAAAATGTATACTTCTATCATTTTTCTAAGACAGCAATTTTTAGAAGGCAAAACTACAAAGCACTCGATTTTTTATAATAATGCTATTCTATACAGTTACATGTCTCCATTGTAATTTCTAAATATTCATGGCAATAAGACAAAATTCTGATCACCTTGCTCACATCACTATAATTCCTTAATCGCTAAATTACAAATTTATAGATTTAAAAATATGCCTCATACTGAATATATATATATATATATATATACACACAAGCACAAAAACATTTGGTATGGGTTCTTCACACTAAAACAACAAAAGTTCATATAAAAACATGTCCGTAAATCCTTCATTTTTGAGTTAAGTTTAAAGAAAGTTTATGGTAGGTGGTATTGTGTTGCTATGTAGACTAGGTTACATTTGTCATTTGTGTATATTTGTGGTTAGTCTGTCTTCAACATGTAACATGTGTCATAGTGAGTTAACTGAGAAGTGTTCTGTTTAACAATGGCAAGATATTCATGTCATGAGCAGGCAGATATGATTTTTATTTATGGCCATATGAATGGTAATGGACTCAAGGCAGCACAGTTGTATCAGATTGTGTTTTCAGACCAATGGCAGCTGAGTTATCAGACCTGTTTATCATCGCATTACTAAGACAGAGTCCATGGCACTAGAAGCTATGGATCAAGGAATGAGATCCATTTGTACGCCCGACCATGAAGAACACATCAGGCTGATAGAGACAATTCAGGTATCAGTACACGTCAAGTGGCCCTAGCATGTCATACATCTCATAGTACCACATGGAGAGTACTTCAAGAGCAGCCTCTGTGTCTCTATCACTTGCAACATGTTCAGGGTCTCTTGCTTTCTGATCACTCAGACGAGAGAACTTTTGCCGGTGGTTTATTGCCCAAACTGCTGATCTAGTGTTTGTTTCTTCAGTCTTGTTTACAGATGGGGCAGCATTTACACAACCAAAATTTGTGGGCAGATCAGAATCCCCATGGTACAATACAGGTTGAACACTAGCATCAGTTTATGACTAATATGTGGGCTGAAATTGTAGGTGACTGTCTGATAGGTCCATATGGTCTCCCAGTATGTCTTACAGGAATTGTTTACAGGGAATTTATTTTGAACACACTTTCAGACCTGCCAGAGGATGTACTCCTGCTAATACAAAGACACATGTGGTTCATGCATGATGAGGCTCCAGCACATTTTAGTCGCATTGTTCGTGATGCACTGGCTGACCTACTATGTAAGATGGATAGGTAGGGGAGGACTAGTTCCATGGCCCTGCACATTCCCCCAACCTCAATCCTTTGGATGATATCTGTAGGGACACCTAAAATAATTGGTTTATGCAGCAGACATTTATCATGCTGTGACTTTCATCAACATGGGGGCCTGTGAAACCATTCCACACTGTGTGGGAGTATTTGCAAAGGTGCTCCAGTCAATGATCCAATGGGTGCATGCATGTCTAGAAACAAGCAGAAGACATTTGAACATTGTTATGAGTTGCTGTGTACAATGATAACCTTTTGGATATATGTTTATATGGACATTTTACCTTGTTTTGATGTGAGGAACCCACCCACAAAGTTTGGAAAGGTATTTTTGGATTCTATCATGGATTGCACACTTTACAGCATCTTAAACTTTAAACTTAATAACTCAAAAATGAAGGATTTGTGGATGTTTATATGGATTTTACTCGTTGTTTTGGTGTGAGGAACTTGTCCCCCAAAGTTTTCGAAAGTATTTTTGACATGCCCTGTGTGTGTGGAAATAAAAGTGATAAAAAATAATGATGAAGAAAGCCTTTATTATATATAACAAATATTGGCACTATTTAAATAGACCAGTCCCACAAAAAAAGAAGAGAAAATCTTTTAGGCAAATGATTTTTGTAGTTTGGCCTTCTTTAGATCTTCCTTAGTCTATGGCACTTGTCAGAATCATCAAATATTGAATTTCCATCGATTTAGAAGAGGTGGGGGAGTCCAATTCATAATATTAATACAATGTGAAATTGATTGCTGACTTCTAGTGATTTATCTGCACTTAGATTTCATTTACAAATGTTATACCTTGAAAATCTGAAAATGTTATTCACATACAATTCTTCCTTATTTTTTAGGAGCGGAACTGTCTGCTTAAGTAGCAGCCAAATATTTTTTCAACATAATCTCTTCACTCCTTTATTCTATTCAATAGTGAATATTATTTGCATAGATTGAATATTATACAATGAAAATTTCAGATGAAAATTCAGCTGATAACTTAGTTCCAGGCATATCTATCCACCCTCATACTGTGATATGATATACCATGATCAGAATAGTCTAAATATTCAGATGCATGTTTAAATATTGAAGGAAGATGAATAATTGATTTATTCAGTCAAACAATTTTTATTTCATATGTAAACCATATTGTTCATTTATATTTGATAAAAAATGAGTTTTTTTTAAGTTTTTAACTAATTGTGACTGCATAGGGATAATTTATGCTGGATCATTATTTCCACAGAAAGAGAATCCCAGATCAGCAAAAAAATTGAATCTACATTTTCCAACAATGAGAATACTTGATGGGTTATGGCATGCTTAAGTGTCTAACCATCTGCTGAAAATCAGTTTAGTGTCTGTGTGCTCTGCCTAATTTATTATTTACAAATTAATTTAACCATGTGGTTCAAGCAGAGCAGTGGATATATCACTTGTCTGGTGACCTCCAGGTCACAGACATTCAAATCAACTAAAATGCACTTGATATTGGATAAGTAAATATATATATATATATATATATATATATATATATATATATATTATTGGAAAATGTTCATGAAAGTATTTTTGTCCTAAAATATATCCAATTATGCATTTCATAAATGTTTCCCAATTCCAATTGTCTAAAATTTAAAACTTTGTCAGGATCATATATCCTAATTTTAAACATATATATACAACCAAAGTTCCATTCTATGACCATAATGGCAGCATCTACACCCAAACTAACAGAGTTACTATGAGAAATGCCCTTAGCCTACGCTTCTCCAATTATTTCATGACAGAAAACATGATATTTAAACAGGTCTGTAAACCTAAAATATATGTTCACTATGTAGACAATATTTTTATTTTAGTGAATAACACAAAAGAAATAGATACTCACATTTGAAAAAAACTTCTTAACTTTACTTACAAACTTAATCGAAAAAAAAAAACTCCCATTCTTGGATGTTCTCGTAGAATAACGTAACAACACTCACTGTATAAAAAAATTCACTAGCAAAATCTCTTGCCACCTTAACTTTAAAAGTGAATGCTTTCTCAGATATGAAATAGCTGTGATAAAAAAAACACTTCCTAAAAAGAGCACACCAGAATTCATCTTCTCATCTACTCTTCCTTAAGGAACTCAACAATTCAAAACAGACACTAGTTAACAATAGATTCCCTAACCACCATATAGACCACCAAATTAGACTATTTCTTCCCAAAGTAACATACAACAAAAAACAACAAATATTTTCTACAAAAGCCAAATGCACGTAAACTGCAAACAAGATGAATCTTCACTTAGAAATATAAAAACAAATTCACGACCCCAATTGACCCAAACAAAAAAATCAAATTATCTACTACAAAAAAATTCAAAACAGCTAACCATATCCTCAAAAATAGCAATACACTAGCAAAATCAAAATTACAATCAACAAACATTATAAGTTCAAATGCCCCTTAAGGAACTGTGTTCTTGACCAAACCAAATTCATAATTTCATCAGTCACACTACTACATGCCTATTCAGATACCTTACATTATACCTATCTGACCACCGCCTCATTTTAAAAAACACACAAACCTACCAGACTTTATCTGAAACATACTAATAGAAAATACAAACATAATACCCTCATCAACATGTAAAAAATTATTAAAAATAATGAAAGCCTTAATAATAAAAAAGAAAAATCCAAACCTCAATAATATTAACTAAAAATACAGCAACAATGTGCTAACTGTGTTCAAAAAATATACAACCTATACACCGAGTTAAAAAGCTAAAATAAAATCATCCTTGATAATGGCTAAAAGTATAGCCAAAAGCGCTTGGAATTGCAGAACATTTTAACAGTTTCTATACACACTGTGTCCAGAAAAGAAAACACTTGTTTGAACACAAGAAAAATCAAATAAAAAGTTTAATCACAGTACCTTGTCTGCTGTCTTTAATGAAACATGTATGAATGAAGGATTGCTGCTTAAATACACTATATATATATATATATATATGGTTATATCATGTTGCAATACTGGTTCTAGTCTGATCACTGAAGTTAAGCAAATTGAGTATCGTCAGTAACAAGATTTGTGACCAGTAGGGAATACCAGGTGTTGTAAGCTTGAATGTGTGGATGGTACACTGGATAATAGCTGAGAATGAGAAAACAGAGAGCTGAATTAAAATTCCACTTCAGTTTGTTATATTCACTTATATGTAAATACCCTTGAAAAATGCATGAATCCATCTCTTCTCTCACCCTAGTCAGTCCGTCAGTTATGTGTCATGCATGATACACACTTAGGTGATCAAGTATCTTTCGATATATGACTGACGAGGCAGATTTTTTCCCAAAGTAGGTTGCCATTTCTTTCTGCGGTAGACCATTTGCCATCCAAGGCTATAGAGCCTGGCCTGTCCTGCTATTTACTCATAGTTGGGGGGAGAGATGAAGAGGATTCATACCTTTACCAAGGATATTAGCACGTAAGTGAATGTAATGGATTTGACTGGTATTCGAATTCAGCTCTAATTCCTCAATCTGAGCCGCTATCCATTACTCAACCATGCCTCCACTCCTATCAGATATGGATAAATAGCAGGTCAGACTAAGCCCTATAGCATTGTTTGGTAACCAGTCTAAGAGAAAGAAAATTCTGAATTCAAAACCAGCCTGGAGAATCGGAGACAACAGCCAACATTCAGGTAGCAGATAGAAAATGCCTATTAAAAAAAACCTGTGATTTCAACATCATCTCCTATGTGGCACACAGAGTAACATAGTGATCAGAGAGAACAGGCAATGATCACTTTAACAATTTTAAATTTGCCAAAAAAGATAGATTAGACACCTCTGTCTTTTTCTCAATTGATATATGTAACCAACATTATTTTATTACTTGCAATGTTTTCAGTGAATACAAATGTCTAAGTAGATGCCCAGTTTTTTTTAAACAGTGTGAATTCCAACTATCAGCCAGCGTATTCAAGAGACTTAATGAAGAAAATGTGAAATCGAACAGGGTTGGAATTTGCATCCTAAGTAAAGGAAATAATTGTATGATCCAGCATACTCTGTAGACAAGTGGTCTAAAGCATGAATTGGTTGGAAGTGCCTGGGACAAGAATTATTACAGACAATTTCTGCACCCACTTCAATCAGAGTTGAAAGTGAGTGAAAAAAAAAAAAAAGAAAGAATGGAAAAGGAATAGGAAGAGAACATAAAGGGACAAGAAAATCATGAAAAGGAGAAACAACCAGAATATTTGACATATACGCACACACACACACACGCGCACATAGAGATTTTCAACTCATACTGGACATTGTGACAATCTCTGAAAACTTAGAGCCAAAAGTAAGAAAAAAAAAAGAACAAAAAGGAATAGGGAAAGAATATAAGGAAACAAGAAAAGAATGAAATGGAGAAATAAGCACATTTTACATGTGTGCATACACACAAAGAAGAAAAAAATCAACCTGGTACAAATAAAAAGTAAAACTGAGAAAATTGCCATCAATTGCTGAAACCTTCTGATGAGTGGACCAAATGACTATAAAAAGGTTTGTCTATGAAACTCTGGAATCAGGGTACTGAATATAACATTATTCAGGTAAGCAACAAATTTTATATTTGTATCAATCACATATATATATTTTTCCTACAAGTGGAAGTAAGATACCATTAGTTAATGACCATTTTCACCTTTGAAAACTTCTACAAACTGACACCATAAAACAGTTTGAAAAATCCTGCGAATTTTAAATTTAAAATTTGTAGATGAAAATGGTCATTAACTAATGGTATCTTAATTCCAGTTGTAAGAAAAATTTTGTTCTGTTTAATGAAAATAAACATTGAGTGCTCTTTGTGAGTCAGTTTCAACATTTAATATTCCAAATTCTATATTGTGTTAATAGGACTTGCTTGGATTATACCATATATATATATATATATATATATATATATATATAATAAAATTACAAATAAAAGTAACTAACTGACTAATTTGTGTTTTACAGCTTATCAACCTTTTGCAGGTTATTTAAAGCCAGAAAATATTTTATATTAAATTGTTTTTTGAGAAATAATAATGATTTTTTTTTTATACAAGTTCTACTAATTAACCTATAGGTGGTGGGAGAAGAGGCAAATTCCTATTTTTCTTATGGGCAGTTCTGTGTAAGTGAATATAATAACCATGACACCACCTGCCCAACCAAGCTGACAGCATCTAGTATTCTTAAAAGGTCACCTATCTAAGTATTGATCAGGCTCAACATTGCTTAACTTTGGTGATAGTTTGAGAACCTGAAACCATGAGTGGATAAATAGAGAAATAAAGATAAAATTAATTTATCAAAAAGAAATACAGAAATATTAAAAATATACCCAATATCCCCATTGCCAGGCAAAGGCAAAATGAACACTTGATAAAACTTATACCTATCTTTTTTATGTTTCTCCTTTAATCTACCATTTTGAGGCAGACTCTTTCTGAACAATTTGAAACTTTACAATGAATTAGAAATAGTAAGCCAATAAAAACTCATTATCTTTCTCATTCTACAAGTACTAACATTATATGTAAAATTTCATACTTTGAAAATGAGCTGCAATATAAAGGATAATGACATATCCACAACTAACACATCACACTTACACATTCACATATAAGCAAGAGAAAAATGAACATTTCCCTGTGTACATAGGTGTGTGATAAAATTGGTCAAGCGCAAACTGTTATCTCTATTTATGTATTGACCCAAAGCAACACATACTTCCCTACTTGTTCAATACTGGACATTTAATAGTAATACATCTATGGCCAAATAATATTCAAGTTTGCTGGAAGTAATTCTTTTGTTATTTTTATAAAACACCGATACCACTAATCAACTGGAAGGAAACTACACCTTTTCATCAGCACACAAGGCCCTGTGATAGCAGAAAGCTTTTACCTCGATAAAAAGAAACCAAAGCTGTGAAAACTTATTTGCCAGCTTGTGATCCCCCTTACGATCGAATCAATCAATCCGTAAAGGGAAATCAATCAGTGAAATAACAAAAACCAGCACAATTTCATCTTTTCTACATTATTCCTCTTCCTCTCTTTTGCTTTCTTTCAATCTATAAAATTCGGTCACCAGAAAGAAAAATTGCTAGGTCTGAACAAACTCAGCATTTTTATTTTTCTAATCATTATTTTTTGTTCTAAAGATTTATTACCTTGCAAAAACTATTTCATTAGCACTTCTACACTTCACTGAAAATGTGTGTGTGCAAAATAAAGATCTGCATCATCAATATTTTAAATATTACATTTACTAAAACTGAACATTATTGTGAATTCAATTCTATCCTCACTGAGTGTCACACATGGGGCTATGTACAGTATTTAAGCTCAGTCGGGTATATTTTTTTTAAGCCATGGGCAATCATAGCTATTCATAGATTGCTTTTTTTTATTATCTGTAAATTGCCAGGACCTATTGAAAAAGATAGTGGAGTGATTTCTTGGTGCTTTTAGAATTCAAAATAGAATTCAAGACAAGACAGCTCAGTCTACACTGCTGTTTAAACTGTAGCTGAGGAAGGAAAATAAAAGATGGTATTAATGTGAGGTTAGAATTTTGTGAAACTATATTATAATATTAAAATACTTTTGCTGAATTTTTGATTTTGTTTACAAAAGTTTGTTAAAAATTTTTGGCAGAATTTAAAGCAGATTTTTTTAAATTTTATTTATTTTTTATGAAGACATGGCAATAATTGAATATTCATTCATTAATTATAAAAAAATCTTTTTAATATAATTGATGAGAAAAAAAAAAGGAAACTTTTTCAGTTTTGTGAAATTAATTATGCAAGCCACAAGTTTATATTTGTTTCATCTCTTAAAAAAATTCTTAAACACTGTTCATGTCTGAGATATTCAGGTAGCTATTGCAGTTCTAAAAACAGGAACGTTAGAATAATCTGAAAAGAAATTGGTGATCTCTTTGATTTCTTGCAAAAAGCAGGTTTGATGCAATCCAAGACAAAAGGCTCCTTACAAAACTATTTTTTAGTACTGAGGACATGAAGTTATGATAAGATCTTCATTTTATACTTAAAAATAAAAAAAAATAAACAAGTGGGTGTGATCATATCACGCACAGCAAAGAACAAGATTCTCTGTGTAATGAAAGCAAACTTTTAAATTGTAGTTTAGCTTATAAAAATAGTCTAGTTTCTTTTTGTTGTACAACTTATTCTTTTTCTCTTTGAGAGAAATATAGTAAAAAGAGTCAAAATGTTGCTTGCTTAAAGTGTAACATTTGTTTTCTTATATTTTTAAAATGAGGTTGAAAATTAAGTACATTTGTAGTCATAATCAAGATGTAATAAATAGAATTACTAGAGAAAAAAAATTCACAAACATGGTATAAAGTTATAAAAAATATATATATATATATATATATATATATATATATATATATATATATTTTTGTAGTTTTCTTAAGTATCAACTTATCCTCAGTTTCTGCTAATAAAACAGAATGTTTTGCTCATAAATTCTGTTTCAATTCTACTCTTGATTCATCTGGAGTATCTTTGATTGACTTTTCACTTAGAAGTGAATCTCTAATATATGATATACCTATAGCTCCATCCATGATTTCACAAAACTGGATCCCCACAAGCCATGTGGATTTGATTGTATACCTGCTATAATCTTTAAGAAATGTGCTCCTGAACTGGCTGCTGTCCTCTCTAAACTCTACAATAAATGCCTTGCTGCTCCTTGCTTTCCTGCTTATTGGAAATCACATTCTGTAGTTCAGTCTTCAAGAACTTGGGCAAAATGTCAGATCTTTCTAATTATCAGCCACCTACCTCTTTTTGGTAAAGTACTAGAGGCTCTAATTAAATTAGTAAATTAATTAGTTAAGCATCTCACCTCGCAGGGTCATATTTAAGACAAACAATATGATTTTTGCTTCTCAAGGTCAACTGTTGATGTATTAACAGTTATTACTGAAAGAGTCTATCAAACTTTAAATGTGAATAGTGAAACTTGGGCTGTTGCTTTGGATATCTCAAAGGCATTTGACAGGATTTGGCATGCTGGCCTTCTTCAAAAGTTGAAAGGTTATGGTATTTCTAGACAAATTTTTAAGCTGATTCAGTCTTTCTTATCAAATCATGAAAGCTGTTTTGAAAGGCCACTTTTTTTCTTTTTTTTTTAAAGATCTTTTTGCATTAATGTGGGTTCTCCCCTCCCAGAGGAGAACCCACATCTATCCTTAGTTCAATAAAATCAAATTGGTAGCTGATCACAAAATGACCTACAACCTGTTGTTAACTAGGGTAAGAAATGGCTTCTTAATTTTAAGGAAACTATTCTCTTTTAATTGTCCGAGAGAACCTTTTTTGCCTTGCATCAGCATGGCTAATGCAGACCTCCAAGAGAGTAATTCCTTGTGCCTTCTAGTGCTGATTTTTTCCACTGACATGAAGACAATATTGAATTAATTGCTAGGTCTGCTGCTAGGAAAGTTGGTTCACCATGTCATGCTAGACATTTTTCTCACCAAAATCTGTTTTGCATATTTATAAATCTACCATTGATCTAATGCATTGAACATTCCTGCTAAATCTGGTCTGGTACTTCTGATATGTATTTAGAGATACTTGATAAAATCTAGAGAATCTGTTATGTTATTGGTCCTGACCTGGCATCTTGGTTTTTAGTCACTTTTCCACCACTGTAACATAATTTCCTCTTGCCTTTTTTTTGGTACCGAGACTTAATGAATTTAGGTGTAGTAATAGATTGGTGATAAGGTGTCATTTTACAGTTGAAATTGCTAGATGTAATTCTAAGTTTTATGCAAACAGTTTCTTCTTTCTCACTTGTGAAACACTCATCATTTTTTGCTTTCCAGTCAAGTTTGATCTTCAAAAATTTTCAGTGCAATGCTGTTATCTTCCATATTTTTACTTCCTGTTCTTTTATTTTTTTCTCTCCCCTTAATAAAGTTTATTTTTCTTGTCTTCTCTCACACTCAGTAACCCCTTGCAGCTTAGTTGCTTTATTGCCTTGCTTGAGTGAAATGATTAAAAAAAAAAAAAAGAAATTAGATCAAGGACTTTTACATATCTTTTACAAATAAGGAATTTTATGTGGTCATTGAGTTTGGAGACCATAACTAATCAGGTCACTATTATTAAACATTGACAAAAATCAATTTTATAATTTGATTATAATGTTTGGCAGAGAAAACAAAAAACATGGAGAGAATTTTGACATTTTGATGGGATTATTTGACAGACTAGTGTTAAGTTGTCTAATTGGATAAAATAAGTAAAAGCAATGATTCAGATAACAATGGCCTGTATCATACTGATGGGTTAGTGGCTATAGAAGGTAATAATGGTAGAAAAATTTATCAAATAAGAAAGAAGCTGTTCATAATCTTCAAGGAACTTGGATTTAAGACAGAAGTCCAAACAAATTTAAAAATAGTAGAGAACAATCCAGAAAAGGAGTCTACTAAAATTAGTAATAGTCCTATTCCTTTAATGTGTACACGGTCCATAAATAACACATTATTTCCCCTATAACCAACATATGCAAATAGGTAAAATCCTATTTGCCAATCCCATTACACTATTATTTAAAATGTAAAAATTGAAAAGAATGGCCCAATAAAAGCCAGATTAGGAAATCTAAAAAGCTGTGAATAAATTTTAGAAAGAATCTGAGAAAAGAATTGCTAGGTTACAGCACCAAATAATGGAAATCAGTTGGTAATCTATGGCACTACAGCACAAGAACTACATGTATTTAGCAATATAATTATTTATAGAATATATAAAAATTTAATTTAACTTTAAAACAACAATTCATCCTTGTATGGAGTATTGCTGCCATATATGGTCTGGGGCACCTTCTGTTTACCTTGGAGTTCTTAACAAGATCCAGAGACGGATATGTAATGTAATTGGCCCTGATCTGGCGTCTCATCTGCAGTCACTCTCTCACAGACACGCCATCACCTCTCTCTGTCTTTTCTACAAATACTTTCATGGTAATTGCTCTGATGAGCTGCTTTCACTGGTTCCCAGACTCCATGAATTCAAGCGCCCACAAGGCTGGCATCCCGCCCCCACCCTTACACTGTAGAAACTTTTAAATGTAGCTGTCTCTTCTACTCAATAGCTTCATACCTCACACCTCTCGCCTGTGGAACACCCTTCCCAATTACTGTTTCCCTGAGAGCTATAATCTCCAACTATTTAAATGTAATGTCAATCAACACTTCCAGTTACCATGATCTACCCACTATCCTTCTCCTCATCCTTTCTTCTATCACTCCTATCTGCTCTCGCTCCAAATCTACTGCAACCCCCTGCATCCTAGTGGCTTCACGCCTTGCTCAGTGTGTAATGCTTAAAAAAAAAAAGAAAAAAAAAAAAAAGAAGTGTTATTATTTGATGTATTTAAAGAAAAGGCTTAAATTTTTTTTTTTGTGAAAAAATTACAAAATTAAATTGAAAACTACTCTTATTTTTCAAGAATTAAAATAAATATGATTATGTGCGGTAAAACTAAAATATATATATATATATACATACACACATATAATTTTGATGTCTCTAATTTGCAGTTATATATATATATATATATATATATATATATATATATATATATGTGTGTGTGTGTGTGTGTGTGTTGATTGTCCCATCTTCACAGATGACTGCCGTCTTGCCCATCAACATCTACATTCAATCTTAATCGTTTCCTGTGCTCCAGAGTTTTCACAGGATTAAGCTGATGTTGCTGTGGTAGGTCATCATTGTGCACCACCATATGCCCCTTCAATTCAGATGTCAATTCACATACTTCCCTGCAGATCACACATGTAGTATCACAGGGTTGTTGAGGTAACACACAGTGAGGTCGTCTCTCATGTGATTTCAGATGATTAATATACCCAGCTTTTGACAGTAGGGTACGACCACGTCTCACACTTCCAGCATGCAGTGCTGACATCCAAGTTCCCGGTAATACATTTCCTCAAATCCTTTTTCAGTGCTGCATGTGCTAAATTGTTTTCCTCTGCTGACTTACATCCTTCTACAACAGCCCTGCACAACTTATTGCAATATCTAGCAAGGTTTTCCCAGTCATCCACCCCCTCCCTAAGCTCTTTCAATATATACAGTTAATATAAGTACATACGTACATATATACACACATAATTTTGATGTCTCTAATTTGTAGTTATATATATATATATATATATATATATATATATATATATATATATATATATATATATATATATATACTATGCCATCAAAAAATTATGGCAATTTTTAAAAAGTTTTAATAGTGAGATGCAATGAAACAAAAATCTTTAATATATTGAGGTTCAATAAAGTGGAGATAAAGAATTTACAACTAAAATAGATGCCAGTGTAACATTTAATTAATCTGTTCCCTTTATATTTTTAAAATGTTCAATGATACCTATGATTCATTGTTTACTCCTGAAATTAAATATTTATCACTTTTTGCTCAATATCTTTTCATGTTAAAAAAATGTTATATGTTTAATATAATAGTGAAATGGAAATATCCCTTGAAAGAAAAAGACTGGCAAATACAGTGACAACAAAGCCTTTTTTAAGACCAAGATGAATTAAGACAGTCACTTAAGAAAGTTATCTAGAGTGCTTCACATGAAAGGCTTGAATAAATAAGACTACATTCTAAGCAATGTAGGAGTATACAAAATGATTAATTAAATGGTTCATTTTGCTTGGAAACTAATTTTGTCTAATTTTGCAGTTAAATATCCATTGATAATTATTATGATTTGATGTTTTGTTGATTAGTGTTACTGTTCTGTATTGGTCTATTTGCTAGAGGTATTGAGCACTTTTGATTATTGCCTAGGTAGGTGCCTGTCTTTTCATTTCTGTAGACTTTTCCTCTTCATTTTTTTGTTGTTCTTTTTCAATTTATTTCTTTTTGATTTCTTTTTTTCTTTTGCCTTTTGTAGTTTCTTTTTAAAATTACCAGATATTGTGTTGGTAGTATTGTATTTGGAAGCTTACAAATAGTTTGGTTTGCTTTATATCTAACATGAAGACTGCTTAAAAAAAAGTACTGGTTTATTTCTGTGGCTGGCTGTTTTATGCTATGCATAATCTTCAGTCTTGAAGAGAATTAAATTTTTAATAAATTTTATTATTTTTATGTTATTAAATTTTGCCACTGTATTGTATAGCTTTTTTATATTCTACTTTAAGCTCTCTAAATTTTACGTTATTAGCATTTTATATATATGTAGATATATATATATATATATATATATATATATATATATATAAATTCTGATAGTATGAAGTTTATTAGCTTTTTGATTTTATCTAGATATTTCTTTTCACATACAAGGAATATATTATTTTATCTTTAACAGAAATTGTTTTACTGTAAAGTGACTGCAAATTGGATTTTTAAAAATAATTTATCTTCTTTCAATCGGAAATAATCAATATTCTGAAAATGAAGCTCAAAATTACTTGAAAAAGAAAATATCTGACAAAACATTTCAAAAATTAAGTAATATCAATCCTCCACTATGGCAGCAAATGCTGGACAATCTCCTCACAGAGGAAGAGGAGATGGGAAAAAATAGAAATGTGCTTCTGCAGCTAAATGCTAAGAATATGTTGGGCAGAACATGTAAGCATCAAAAAAAGTCTTAAGGAAAATAGGAACAGCAAAGAAATCTATACTTAAGATTATGAAGAGATAGGTGAATTTTCTAGGATGCATAATGAGGAGAAAGGGTTTGAAGAATTTGACATTCACATGACACAGTGATGGCAAGAGAGGCATAGAGAAACACAGAGTAACCTAGCTAATGAACATATAAATGAATGACAAAACAGGAACTGGGAACAATAGTAAAAAAAAAAAAAAAAAAAAAAAAACATGGCTGCGAGCTATGAAAGTGTTGTAATGGAATGTCCCACACTCCCTATTGCCTATGTAGACTGACTATATCAGTAGCTATTTATAGTGAGCACCAGATATACCTGGGGGTTTGCTTGGGAAGTTACTAGCATGCCACCCAATTCCCTGTGTTTCAGTAGTGTATTCTCTTTTACAATAAACCTCTCTTTTAATCAATGTGCATGTTGCTGTTCCTTCACTCGAGTACCACCTTTGTCTGTTTGTAACCTCTTTAAGGATACAACAGAAAAAAAAAAGTTTGAAGTCATGATTTATTTTTTTTTACAATGATTTTTCATCCTGTACAATGCCCAAGAGCCACTCGAGGTAGAGGGTTACAGAGTAAGAGACAAAGCTTATGCAGATGTGTGTGGAAGATTACAGTTAACACTAGACTTTTATGGTCAAGATTTTCATGATCGAGGAAAAGAGACAGCATATAAATAATGGTGAAAAGAATTCAGTTAACTTTTGATAACCTGACATCAGGTAAAAATTCAAAGTAACAGTTACACTTATTCTTGTGCTGATCTTAAAAGCAACTGACAGTGTTACAACACTTTAAAAAAAATAGCATTACAGCCACATATTTTTTTTCATAGACCTCACTTTCACACACCCTTCTATAATAAGAGAAAAAACTGCGAACATTCAAGGGTCATGACATTTGCTAAATGATCTTATCTGTCCATGAGTTTTCAGAATCAAGGCAGTACTCCTCCATTAAACTTAAAGCAGTAGAATCAGGGTTAATACATGAGGTTTCTCAAAGGGAAATGCTAAAGGAGCTAAACAATTTATGTCTTCTTCATATCTAACTGGAGGTACCACTATAAGAAAAGCCTTGGTGCAATATTTTCATTCTGTGGGAGGATGAATATGTACACATAATGAGCTGAGAACTGACATGAATGATTTTACCCAAAACCAAGCAAAGTTATCTTATTCGTGATAGCAGTGTCATCAATATACTGAGATGAGTTGCACTGAGAGAATAATTGGTAATGACTGCTTGCTGCAACCAAGCAGTCCTGGGTTTGGCAGACATTCTCCATTAATATGGGTTGACTGAAGCAGAATTATGTTATACTTATGAACAGGAATGCAAAAATGACAAATGCTTTTTAGCAGATACTAATTTCAACACAGAAAAAAAATCTACCGGCTTCAAAGTTCTTCAAGTAATAATTGATCCAACAATGCAGAATATGACTTTGATGAACACTTACCAATTTCTGTATACTTTTGCATTCACACTAGGATGCACCTCTTTATACTCTGCTATATACACACAACATTTAAGCCATTATGCTTCAGTTTTGTTCAGGTATCTGTCATACTCAGTAAGCAATCAGAATATTGAACTAAACACTTTATTTAATCCACAGGGTTAAATTGTTCGAATTTCCCTTTCGATACTCTCCAATCTATTTGCCTCTCTGTCACTTGTCCTTTTCTTCCAATGAACCACAATATATAACTTTTCGGCATGAACCAACCCAAGGATTAAACTCACCACTGCCAGGAAACCAGATATGTTATAAGCAATACCTTAAACCATTTGAACATTTCAGTAGTATACTTTGGGATCATTAAAGCAACAGAAATGTTGTTCTACAGAAAGATGTTGAGGATCCCATGGATCAAACATGTGAGCAATAACAAGTTTTTAGTGAAAATGGAAACAAAAAGAAACTAATACTTAACATCAGGAAAAGACAGTTGAGGTTTCTAGGGCATATAATGAGGAAGGAGAGAGTGGAAAATCTAATACTCACAGGACAAACTGAAGTCATCAGAGACAGAGGAAAACAGTGTATGACATATCTAGTGAGATTGAGTAAATGGGTGGCAGAATAGGGTTTAGAAGAAATAACAGACAATATCTGTCTATATTTCTGAGATGAGGTATGATGTACACTATTTACATTATTAGGACTATTGTTCTCATCTTTGTTGCCATATTTATCACAATGTTTCAGATTGTACTATTCTTCAGGTGGTTGGAATGTCATGAATCCTTTATTTCGATCACTGGGGTTGCCCATGTTTATGGATGTCACAATTCCCCTTGATTTTCTCCACTGGCCTAGCCATTCTTTGGGTCCTCTCACTGGAGCTAACTAACTTCCACTTGGCACAGCGGATAAAGTTGGACATGACCAAACAACGAGGCAGTGAGAAAAATCAAAGAAATCCTTTTAAAGGATTTAGTTCAACCAACTGAAAAGGCAGGAAGGTACAACAAATGTCGAATAAATATGGCAGCAAAAATGAGGACACTGGGGGAAAACAATCTAAAGAACGGCCAAAATAATGTAAGAAAAGACAAAAGGATTTGTGGAGAGCCACGCCTACATCTTGTCTCAGCATAAAAAGAGTGATACAATTAAATAAGCTTTTTTTCTAAAGAAAAAATTTAACAAATTATCAGATTTGTTAGCATGAAAATTGTAATAAACACTGACAAGACATACTGAAGGCAAAAGAAGCAGGGTGGGGGATAGCAATGTGGTTTTTATGACAAATGCAGAGAATACCATGGACAAGATATGCAAGCAATAAGGAAGTCTTAAAAAAAATACGTACTACATGAAAATTTATACTTATAATCATAGTGACAGCTGAAATTTTTGAGACACAAAATGAGGAAAGACAGCCTAGAGAATTTAACACTCACAAGATAGAGTGAAGGCTTGAGAAGCAGAGGGGAAAAAGTAAATGACCTACTTAATGAGACTGTAGTAACAGATGGCAGAATAGAGACAAAAAGAGATTGTAAAGGGTTAAAAGTTACTTAGAGTAACAAAAGACAAGAATCCCTGGAGAGCCATAGTCGTTCCATGTCTTTTCAGAAAATGTTAACATAATAGAAGAAGATGAATGAATACAAATCAGATTTTACTTTATTGGATGAAAGATTACAATCAATTTGTTATTTATGTTTACTTTCACCTTCATTTTTTTAATTTATTTATCATCTGCCTAATTAATCTAATGGGAAGACTCTCAGAATCATAAAAACCTTCATTAATGGACAAGCAGTCAACACAAGGGTTGACCAAAATTTCAGCTCCTTTCCTTTTCAGGCCACAGTGATAACATTTCTTTTAACTCTCATATCCAAAATTCAAGCTTTTTTTTTAAATTAAATTACCTGGACACTCACTAACATACAATATATACCATTTATTTAGTATTACTGCTCTCAACACCACATAACGACCACTGTCAACCAGTTAATAAATAATACTTATTTTGTTGTTTTCCTGTCTTGCTGCTTCTAATTTTCTGCAAGTATTTTTTTAAGTATGATAAAATGACTAATAAACTTCATCCTGGTTAACAAATATTGACCATTTGTCACCTGCAAGGCTGGGCCCCACCTTGCCATAAAAGCTTCTAATAGTTTGTTCAGGGTGAAAGGGAATTTAGCTGGGCAACTTTAATGCTTTTTTTATCATCAAAATAAAGAGAATTCTAACTGCATTTATCTTTTACTTCATATCCTGGGCTGTCTACATTCTGACATAAAATTGAAAGCTTCAGTTAAGTTGCGAAGAAAAGCAAATAAAAAAAATTATGATGAAAGTAAATACCAGTCAAAAATTAGTGAAAATGACATAACAAAAATATTCATAAAATTTCACTTCATTAATGTCAATCGACATCTGATACCTTGATAATCCTTTCCCCAATCATCTTTATTCTTGTACTCTACCCTCTGTAACCCCTTGTGTGCTAGTGTGACTTAAAAAAATAGAATAAAACAAAATAAAAAAATTTTAATCGAAACCACTTAAAATTTTACTTAGTAGTCGGAGTTACCTCCTCCTTCTGTCCTTGAAAGAGAGGAACAGGTCCTAGAGAATCCCTTTTTAGTTAATATTACCAAACCTAGGTGTAATTCATTTTTAGACCATAGTTATCTTTAGCTCCTGACCTTTTTTTATAGACATTTTCTTACCTTTCTCTTGTCCCCCCTCGACACAAGACAGTTTCTCCCAAGCTTTGGGGAGGCTGTCGGCGTAGCTGTCATCATTGGATGATCTCTGGCTGTGTATTAATTCGCTCCCATTTCTTTTTTTGTCACTTCTTTGTTTTTCCTCTTCCTTTTTTATGGAAATTGGTTCTGGCAATGACAAACTTTCGTTGGCAACACGAACTGCTGTGAAAGTTGGCACCCGGCATGACAAACAAGTGTTGGTCATCAAAAAAAAGTTGACCAGGTAACTTCAGAGAACAAAGATCATCCTGGCATCACTCAACATCAACAACCACCAGATCATCCTGGCAACAACCCACATTTAACCCCCAAGGACGATGATCCTTGCCACCTCAACCATCAATAAATGATATTTTATCAGGCAGTATCCGGCATTTCAATATCCGCACTCCTGCAGCATCCGGCTCAGCATTCCAGCACTCCTGCAGTATCCGGCACTCCTGCATCCGGCTCAGCAAATCCTGCATCTGCAGTATCCAGCACTCCTGCAGTATCCGGCACTCCCCGCATCCGGCTCTTAACTGGGACAAAGAATGGCTTCCTAAAATTTGCAGCATCCAGCACCTTCAAAAAAAAATATAAAAACAAAAAAAAAATGTTAAAATAAAAAAAAAGCACTATCATTAAAAAAACAAAACTGCTTTCCTTTAATCATTTCTACATAAAACTTTTAAATCGTTAAGAAACCCAAGACTTTATAATAACCTAATCAATATATTACTTTAAAGTAAATTGGCATAAAGACTTTTTATATTGTATATTAGAAAATTAGTTTTTACTTTCTCTTCTCTTTAAACAATATATTACCCACCTTAAAAACATTATAGATCCACATAAGAACTATTTAATTTGACAAATTTAAAACTGTAATGAATATTATAGCTTCAAACATTGCATAAAACCTCTAACAGGAACCATGTCTGTGCATTGAAACATTTTTTGCTTCGCATTTGAGTCTATTTGATAAGTGTGTAAAAACAATATATAAAATGTAGACAAATTTGATAAAAATCAGGAAATGACTTTCAGTTTCATGAAACTTAGATATTTATGATACATATGGTTAAATTTATCCTAAGGTAATTTAAATCGACTTTTTCATTTTTCACATCATTTGCAGTGATGATATCACTCCATCAAAATGATAACCTGTTTAATGCCAGGAAAAGTTGGTTCACTGTTTAAAACTGAGAGAATTTTCTTTATAAAATTAAAACTGAATCCAAAAGATTAATTTAATTTTTTATTTATTTTCTTTCAATGATTCTTTCAACTAGCATTTTCATCTTTATTATTTCTGTTGGAATTTCAGCCCCAGTATTCCTACCATTTGTTATACTGACTAATAAGATAAAATGTACATTAAAAGTATGTCCAATTGGTCCAACAATGTAAAACGAGTTCCAATTAACTGTTAACTGGGATAAAAAATGAAAACAATGTTATTGCCGTGTGTGATACACAAATCATGTATCATTTGATACTGACTGATGAAACAATTTTTTTTCACGCATTGGGTTGCCATTTCTTTCTGAAACCATATTTGCCATCCAAGGCTATAGAACCTTCTGTACCCATAGCTGGGGAGAGAAGAAGAGGATTCATACCTTTCCCAAGGGTTTAGCATGCAAGTGAATGTAATGCATTTGACTGGAATTTGAACTTTTAAATATTCCATTACAATTGCCTCCTCCAAAACAAAATTTATCTTCTATGACATGGAGAAACATTTTGCCATCCAATAAGGAGAGTATTGCACTTTAACTGACATGAAGTAAATTGGTTCACTGTGTTGTGCTAACAATTTTTCTTGTCAGAATCCATCTTGTATCTTCTCATTCATCTATTGAAACGTTTTTGGTTTTGTGCTCCTACTATATATCTTGCTGACAACTTTAACAAAGGATCTGTAATAAATCCTGACCTGACATCTTACCTTCAGTCCTTCCTTACTGTCATGATGTGGCTTCCTTCTGTTTTTTTTTTATTTCTGCTGGCTTTCCTTCTTGACTGTGTGAATAAACCTACTTTTGGCAACTAGTGTTGGTCATCAAATAAAAATTGACCAGGTAACAGAGAGTCTGTTAGCCTCTGAGACTCTTGCATTTAGTGAAGGAGCTGATGCTTGTGTTTTAATAAATGATATTTTACAGGAGATTTCAATTACTCAGATTGTACTATGTGGAGAAATTCATCTGTCAGTGCTTAACTGGGACAAAGAATGATTAATAATTAAAAAACAAAAAAGAAACAAAACTGCTTTCCTTTAATCATTAGAAGGAAACTTTTCTGCCTACCATCAGGTTTTGAAAGAACTGACATGAACTGGAGTAATTATATTGAATCAATTGCTAAGTCTGCTGCTAGGAAAAGTTGGTTCACTGTCTCATGAGAGAATTTTCTCACCAGAATCCAACTTGCACACTTATAAATCTACCATTTGTCTATGCAGTGAATTTCCCTAATGCTGTGACAAGGCTTTCCTGTGTCTTTTCTACAAATATTTTCATGGAAATTATTACAATTTACTCTCCTCCTTGGCACTTGATATAGAAAAATATTCTAAAATTGAAAGTTTATTTATGACTGTTGAAATAAGTAGATTTAACTGTAAATTCTAATAACTTATCTTCTCACCTATGGAACGTTTTTGGTTTCTTACTTTCCTGCCAACTGCTTTAAATGCAATCTCAATCATCATCTTCTGTCTTTTTGATTTCAGTTCTTTTATTGTCCTTTCTCCTTACTAAAATCTTCTTATTCTCTTTCACTTCCAGTAATGCCTTGTGTTTTAGTGGCATTATTGCCTTGCTTTAGCTAAAATGATTAATAATAAAAAAAAATTACAAATTAACAAAGACGTGACTGCAGGTTTGAAAGAAGCAGTGAACAGTAACAATACTGCTTCTCATGAACTCTAACCTGCTTGTAAGAATAATTTTGATATTTTAAAAAGTGAACTTGATATAGGAAATCAGAAAATGAATTTACTAAACTGACGTAAAATATTTAAAATGATTTCTTATTTAAAAAAATCTTTGCTTGTTATCGATGATGCATTCAGTTTTAACAACATTCAGCGCAATTGCAAAGAAGTGCTGAATGTGAAATTAATGGTAGATTATTTACTACAAGTAGAAACATCCATAGAAGCCATCTTATGAAAAAAAGAGAGAGAGAGAGAGATAAGGATGAAGCCATTATATTCACCCATTCATATAAATGTACTGTTATTTGTTTCCCTGTGGGTTGACCATAAAAACTGCTGATATACCATGAGGTAAATAAGTTCTTGTTTACATCAAGTTCTATTGTTTGCTCCCATGATTAAGGCAATTTTTTTATCTTTTTCTGTCCATTTTTTTTTATCAATGTGTGTGTGTATCATAGAAGTATGGATGGATGTGCAGCAATTACCCAGTTGATTTAGCAACATTGAATGTAAGTTTAAAACTTATTTTGTGTTTTATAAATGTTACCTTTTAGTGAATAAAGCTTTGTAATGTCTATCAAATCCTGAGGAAGAAAATGCAAAACTGTGCCTGATGTCTCAGGCTATAATGGCTAAATCTGATGACATTGTAACTGTGAGTTCAATCCCTGGACCGGACAATACGCTCTTGAACTCAGTGAAAATAAGCTGAGACACAACTGAGTATATATAAATCAACCATTTGCCCTTGCATGGAATACTGCTGCCATATATGGTCTAGAGCCCTTGCTGTTCATCTTCAGGTCCTCGACAAAATCCAGAAACGAATATGCAATGTGATTGGCCCTGATCTGGCATGTCATTTACAGTCGCTCTCTCACAGACGTGTCATCACTTCCCTTTATCTTTTCTACAAATACTTTTACAGTAACTGCTTTGACGAACTACTTTTGCTGACTCCCAAACTGCATGAACTTAAACGTGCTACTAGGTTGGCATCTCAGTCCCATGTTTTCACTGTTGAAATGGTTAAATGTAGCCATCTATTCTTCTCCAATAGCTTCATGTCTCGTACTTCCTGTGTGTGGAACTCCCTTCCTCTTACTTGCTTCCCTGGTAGCTATAATCTCCAAATATTCAAATGCAATGTCAATCAACATCTCCAGATGCCTTGATCTATTCCCCATCCATCTCTTAATCCTTTCCTCTATCATGCCTCTTTACTCTTGCTCCCACTCTCTGTAACCCCTTGTGTGCTAGTGGCATTCCTCCCTTGCTTGGGGTGAAATGCTAAAAAAACAAAAAACAAACTAAATTAGAACTAGACAAGATATTCCTAGATATGGTCAGCAGAATGAAAACAATCTACCTTCATAAAGTATTGATTCATTCATTTATATTCTATGGTTTATCAACCCACTGCAGGTTATTTAAAGCCAGAAAATATTTTTAGATTGTAAGAATTTTTTTGTAGGTGGGAAGATAAAAATAGTTTAGTGATACAAGTCTTACTAATTAACCCACAGTAGAAGGTGAAGTCATATCTTTTCCAAGGGTATATATTGAACCCAACTAGAATTGGAACTCAGCTCTCCTATTAAAAATTCCAAGACATTATCCGTGACACCACCCACACATCCAAGCTTACAGCACCTGATATTCTCATGCAGTTACCCATCTAGGTACTGACCAGGCACAACACTGCTTAACTATGGTAATCATAGTAGAACCAGTGTTTCAGCGTGAAGTTGCTCTAAGCCCCTGTATATATTAAATAAAGGGTTATGTTTGAAATTCGACAAGTACTCGATGATTGTTGGAGAGTATAATGGTTAAAAGCCTGTAATAATAACAACAAAGATGAGAACAATAGTCTGCATATAAATGAAGCAAATAAGGATGAATTCTCATCCCAGAATTTCGAACAGAAATTAGCTAAATGCTATTTCAAAAATGGAAAACACAACATGGATGATTTCTGTGAAATTTTCTTTTACATTAAAAACAGGTACTTCACAAATATATTTATATATTTGTCCTAATCAGGGGCAGATTATGAACTCAAAGGAGCCCAGACAAACATCTAAAACTTGCTTATTAATGAAAACTTCAATTCTATTGACTGCAGCAAGCATATACATTTTGTGGTTTTGGTACAGTAAGTCCCAAAGACAAATAATACTGAAACTAGTGAAGCAAATTCTGTTATCAACCTACTCACCCACAGAATCACGGGGGTTTTCCCCCACTTTGCTGGCAACCCAATCCACTCTTTATACTGAGGTAATCTATGAACAGTGATGTCAATCACTTAACTATCTTCAGTCCTTTATTTTTATTAGGCAGTGTTGCTTGATCACCACTACTACTTTTGCTGAAGGGATATATTTATTGAGAAAGAAATCTTTTAGCGATAGTACTGTGGATGCAAGGGGAACTTTCTCAAGCCTCAATTTAATGAAATTACAAGTAACATTGTACATTTAACAATATTTTAATGCCTTAGCAAAACTTAATAGGAAGAATATAAAGAAGTAAATGGTAATGTGTATACTAAGATGCACTTGTATAAGTGTATAAAGATGCACTTATTCATATGTTTGTTTTATGTAAAGTTTTATTGAAGATGTTAAGAGACCTGCAAGGTTTTATTTTGTTGGTTTGGTAGAGTAATCAGCTTATGGAATTTCTATGATATGTTGTATATAAAGCCAGAATGGTTCATATCTCTTGTTCCTCAAAAGAGAACAAAAAGCGAGAGACTTTGTGACCTTTTGTTTTATACAGCTTTTTGGTAATGCAAACTAACAGTCATTAGCTAAAGTTCCCCTGGGCTAATACCATAGCAGTAATTGGTACTTTTAAAAATGTCTGTTGAAAGATGACATTTTTAGATGATACTTTATTTTTACAACAAAATATCATTACACTTTTTAAGGTAAATATGAAAAGCCTTTCAACTCACTATTTTAAGTTTGTATGATGTTAAACTGGGATATATATCGAAGCTGACTCTATAAATTATATAATTTCAGAATTTGGGGACAATGCAGTCAGCAAATGAACTGTAAAATTGAGGTTTAAAAAATTTGCAAATGGAAATTTCATTTTAGAAAACTGAGATCTGTCAAAGCCATCAATAATAAATATTCAACGCTTGTAGTAGAAAATGATCCCAAAGCCTCTGAAAACTTGCAGTAAATTTCAATGTTTTCTGGAGCTATTTTGAATTATTTAGGAATGATTGATTGGAAAAGGGCTTAATGGATGGATTCCATTTGAATTAAATGAGGAATAAAAACCAGATATATAAAATCTTAGACCATGTTGTGTAGTATTAAATTCATATATTTCTGCATGACATAACTTCTGACAGAAGGGAATTTAAAATTCAAACAATTCTAGTATATTTCATAACAGGGGAAGATATTCAGAGTGGCTGGATGTCAGGAGAAATTAAAATCCCCATCAAAACCAGGCTATCATTTATTGAAATAGGTTAATTCAGTCAGTTATGTGCCATGCATGATAAACACTTAGGCGATCATGTATCTTTCAATACATGACCAACGAGTAGGTTGCCATTTCTTTCTGCAGTAGACCAGTTGCAATCCAAAGCTATAGAACCCAGTCTGACATGCTATTTACTCATAGCTGGGGGGAGAAGAAGAAGATTAATACCTTTCCCAAGGGTATTAGCATGTAAGTGAATGTAATGGATTTGAATGGAATTTGAACTCGGCTCTCCAATTCCTCAATCCATGATCCACTACTCAACTGTGCCTCATCTTCATCTTTGTGTCCACTTTTAGCTAGAGCTTGTTCGTAAATTAATTTATTAGCATCAAAGATATTTTTATTCGATGAATTGGTAGATAATCTATGGTTAATGCCATTAGAAATATGTTTTAAGATATGCACTGGGTGGTTAGATCTTATATTTAAATATTGTGGGTCCTGGTTATCCTTTTTATACGGGGAAACAGTGCCATCTCGTAAATCTAAAATCTAATTTTTTTTTTGAATAAATGGTTCTCCCCAACCCTCACCCGTTGTTTGTTTGTTTTTTATTTGGTCACGTGGTTATGATTTTTCGTTTATTGACTATAAGTATTATGTTCTTTTTTACCTTCTAGGTTTAACTAGGTCTGCGCTACTTACTGTATTGAGCACTTTATTTAGTTATTTTGCCTACTCGTATCGGGGTTTTTAGTTTGGGCTTTGGAGGATTATTTTCGGCTCATGTATATGTTCTTGGCTCTTTCTTTTTTTTTATAACTTTTTTCCCTTTGGTATTGGTTTGATTATTTGCAAGTCAAGACACCGAAGGTTTTCTGAATGAGTATAATTTCTTATACTTATAAGATTATTACTAATAATATATATATATATATATATATATATATATATATATATATATATATATATATATATATATATATATACTATAGCTCTAGTTCTTTCTATCATATATAAAATTTTTATTTTTATTTTTTTTTTTTTTCCCCTTCCCCTCATTGAATGGTTTTTTGTTTTTAAGTTTATGATTAAATAATTCCAGTGTATCAAACTTGAGGAGTACTGGGATGAAACTGGTTGTTTGTTTTAGTTCTTAGTTTTCATAATTATGTCCTTTACATTCCGCTTATTCCTTGCCATAATAAAATTTTGTACCTGTAAGAATCTTTTCATATATATATATATACAAACACACACACTGTCAGATTTTCTGATGCAAGTTAATATTGACACCATCACCAATATACTGCGATACTTTCATTTTATATGATTTTTTTTATTTTTATAATAAAAGATTGACAATAACTTATTTGGTGATGTGAGATTTTAATATGCAATTTGAAGGTTAGTCGTCATATTGTAAATAAATATGCATAATATTATCATTGCTGACATTTGGTTTTTTTAAATTTCAAAGATACAAGTATTGTCATAGGTCGGAAGAAAGATATATACCTCAAAAAAGAAAAAATATATTATAAAGTTATGAATGGCATGAATATAGCGTCAGAAACTATGAAAAAGTGAAATTCATGAAACATTTATTTTTCAGTCAGTTATGTGCCATGCATGATATACGCTTAGGTTGATCATGTATCTTTCGATACATGACTGGTGAGGTAGATTTTTTTTCCTGCAATAGGTTGCCATTACTTTCTGTGGTAGACAAGTTGCCATCCAAGGCTATAGAACCCGGTCTGTTCTGCTATTTACCCATAACTGGAGGGAGAAGAAGAGGATTCATACCTTTCCCAAGTTTCTTAATTAAACAAAACGTCAACATTTATTAGATTATTAAATGACAACTGTAAGTATTATAGGACAAAGATTATAATAATGTAAAAGTTCGAATGTCATAACTAAATAATTGAGTCAAAAGGTGAAAATTAATTCTACCTAGACTCATGTCAAATTTTAAAACTTGGTTGAATTTATATATGTATCAAAAGTTAAAAAAATTAGTTGCATACTACTGTTCACCCAATAAAAAAACTTAAGAACCACTCAAGGAAGAGGGTTACTTCAAGAAATTATTGTAAGAACCTAAGTGGAGAAAACAAGAGATGTATATTATGAGGATATGTAGGATAGATAACAGTTGACCCAAGACTTGAAGAGGTTAGGATCATAATGGCTGAGGAAGCAATTTCTCAGTATCTCGATTTGAATCAAAAGGTAAAGACTGATTGTATTTATAACTGAGTTAACAGGTAAAAAATGGATGGATCTATACTTGAGTCAAATAGAAAATTATAGTGAGGAGAAGAATGGATTTCTATATCATCAAGATGTCTAAATAATTAGTGTGGATTAATAAATACTGCATTCAAAACTCAAACACACAGCATTCAATTTGGTGTACTAGAAAAGTTGATTGCATGTTAACAGTCCCATTCACAACCTGTGCCACATTCTGCAAATGTGGGAAGGCATATTAATATCATGAATTATATTACTCAGATCTGTTGAAAATGGAGACTATTTTGTCTTGCCTATAATCACCTGACATCTCTCTCAAGGATTACTAGTTTTTCAAGTATCTAAAATGGCCCATCTCATTACAAGTAAGAAATTATCCAATCAGGATTTCATTGAAAAACCTTCAATGAATTCAGAATTTCTTTGAATGGTAAATTCTTCTGGGAAGGAATTAATGACTCACTACTAAAGTTGAATGGATGTACAAAAACCAAAGGGGAATATTTTCATTAATGAATTTTTTTTTTTCTATGAAGGTTTCTTTTTCCCATTTGCTTGTTTAAATAAATTGGCAATTTCATGTCGAAGAAAACAGGTAATATATTTGGTGTGGCTCTATTTCCCTTCAGCAAATCTTACTTCTATTATCATACAAGTCATAGAAATTATCATTTGTATTACTCTGTATAAACTATACATCACAATAGCATGATTAAAATCAAGATGCAGAGCTATTAGTTTCAACTAGAGTTTCGTGAAATCATGAAATATTCTCTTGATATTTTATTTTGTGCACTATCTTGTCTTAAAATTTATTTTCTTAGCCATATTTTTTATGTATAAAACTTATAATAGAAAAAGCTGTTAAGACAGATTCCATAACATAAACATACTACATAATTTAATGCAGATATATTAAATAGATGTTCAACATATAAAGGATACTTAATAATAGCCTGTAATATTAACTCAATCTTGAAAAATAAACATTTATTATTATTTATTATTAGAATACAGTGAGTTAATTAAGACATATAGCCTAGTGGCTAAAATGCATTGGTTAAGAGAATAGGAGTTATATTGCCCTGATGTGTGTGATTTAAGTTTTTATATCATTGTTATATTCCATGCTAATAGGAATATATACTTGAAAAACAAGGTGGATAAAATAAGGTTTATTGTAAAAAACCTGTACAATGAGAATAAAGGTAACAGTTATGCACAAGGTCATCACAAGTCAATCCAGTAGTGATACTATTGGAAGGTCAGTAGTTGGAGTCATACTCAACAGATCCCAGCTAGTCTCTGTAGTCCGTTGACTTACAGATACTTATAGGTACTAACTACCTATAGTGTAGTCACTCATGGGGGTGACAGGTTATTCTATTACCTCAATCATGAAGTACTGAAGTCATATTCTGGTTGAGTTGAAAAAAACAATATTGCAATGTTCAACAGGAAGAGTAAACTGAGAAAAATATCTCCTATCAAGGACATCAGAATGAGAACAGTCAACCCACATGTATTGAATAAAGTGTTTGGTTCAATCTCTCAAAGGTTACCAACTATGATGGATACCTAAACAGAACCAGAGAGTACAATGACTGAAACATTTTGATGACAGCAATCAAGATGAAGGCATTAGTCTAATGCTAATTTATAATTTCAAAAATTCAGACTAAAGTAGTGTAACTTTTGATTGAACTGTTATGCAATATCAGTCCTCCTATATGGCAGTGAATGCTTGTCAATCTCCTCAGATGAAGAAGAGACTTGAAGCAACAGAAATGTGGTTCAACAGAAGAATGCTGAGAATACCATGGATGGAACATGTGAGAAACAAAAAAGTGGAAATAAAAAAGAACACTTATACTTAATGTTAGAAAGAGATAGTTGAAATTTCTTGGGCACATAATGAGGAAAGAGGACTTAGAAAATTTGATACTCACAAGGCAGATTAAAGAGCAATAGAAGTAAACAATGCAAAACCTACCAAATGAACTTGAGTAGTTAATGTAGTACCGACTGATAATACTGATGAACTCTTAGTTTTTTGAAAAAGTTTATTTAGATTATTTTATGTGCTGTGTCCCTTCAGGATGTAGGCGGTCATGGCTCTCTACATCTTCCTGTCTATTTTAGCTGTTTTGTCTTTTTAATATTTCTTTCAAACCCTGTTTTACCATCCATTTACTCAAGCTCATCGAGTATGTTATATGCTGATTTTCTCTGTCCCACTTCCACTTAATCTGTCCTGTGAGTATCAGATTTTCCAAGCCATGCTTCCTCATTATGTGTCCCAGAAAATTCAACTGTCTCTTCCTGGTTATGAGTATAAGTTTCCTTTTTGTTTCCATTTTCTCCAAAACCGTGTCATTGCTCACATGTTCGTCCATGGTATCCTCAGCATCTTCCTGAAGAACTATATTTCTGTTGCTTCAAGTCTGTTCTTCATCTTTGAGGAGATTGTCACAGAATTCACTGCCATACAGGAGGAGAGATATCATGCAATGGTTCAATACTTGTTTCTTTGTTAGCAAAATTTTTCTGTCTCTTAATACACTGTTTTTTAGAATGCTTTTTTGGCTGTCCCAATGCATCTTTGGTCCTCAGTGTGTTAGCTTACTTTGCTCATATTTGAAAAGAAAAAAAAAACAACTTCTGATTATGGTCAGATATGACAAAAGGGTGAATCAGAGGTGTATCATTAAATTAATCTTGGCAAGACTATAGTTCTTTATTTATGTGGCATGCCTCTTCTGGGCATGGGCAATCAAGACACTCCACAGCTTCCTATCCTTCGTAGCTCTAAGCCACATTTGTCCCTTTACCATCCTTCCCAGTTCACACACTGCTATCCATTCACACACACTCATTAGGCCCTGACCTGGCAACATGACTTCAGTCAATTTCCAACCAACATAATGTTGCTTCCCTCTGCCTTTTCTATAAATACTTTCATGGTAATTATTCCAATGAACATTCAGTAAAATATAGATTGGCAACAAGGTATCATCATTTTACTGTTGAATTGGCAAGATGTAACTAAGTTCTGTTCTTACAATTTCTTCATCACACATCTTCCCTGTAGAACTCTCTTCTGGCTTCTTGCTTTCCAGCCAACTTTGATCTTCAAAAATTTAAATGCAGTGTCAATTGTTATGTACTGTCTTCTTGATTCCTCTTCTTTTATTGTTCTCACTCCTTAATAATGTTTTTCTTTTTCTCACTTTTTCATACTCAGTGTTGTAATCACCATTAGATTCATCCAACTATTTCTGAAACTGTTACTCAGATTGAGACCAAAACACTCTGAAATGTTCATGAATGCCAAGCAATATAGTATGCCATTTCCAAATTTCTGTCAGAGTGAATTATGTTGTGGTGCTCTTTTTCTCACAGATGGAGCCCAACTAAAACTACTATATTATGAAGCTGTCAATATCAAAAACAAATAACGCACAAGCGAGAAATTAAAAATATAAAATGGCAACAATTTACCTATCGCACACTGCAAAATTTGAGTAAGCTTAAGAAAAACATAATACACCAACAAAATTTATTAAATTACAAATGCTTAGAATAAAACAAAAAAAAAAAAAAAAATTTTATAATCAATTAAAGATAAGAAAAATACCCAATATTCAAAGTGACCCCATCTCTGTAGAAAAATAAGGTACACTGCTTGAAAATGAAAAAAATAAAAGAAATTAAAGGAAACCTCATCAGAACAATTACCATGGAAATATGTAGGGAAAGTAACTGAAACTTACATACCAGGTCAGGACCAATAACATTGCAGATTCTTCTTTGTATCTAGTAAATATAAATAGATAGCAGAACTGCCTCAAGGAATCTTGTTTTCCTGACTGCTGGAAGTCCTCTTCGATTGTTCTTGTCTTCAAGAACTCTGGCGACCCCTCTGACCCTTCTAACTACCATCCTATCAGTCTTCTACCCCTCTTCGGCAAAGTCTTCGAAGCCCTAATCAATACCGAAGTGGTTAACCACCTCACATCCCATGATCTGCTCTCAGACAAGCAATATGGCTTCCGCTTTGCCCGATCTACAGCTGATATGCTTACGGCCATCACTGAAACTGTCTACCAAGCTCTTCAAAATAACAGGGAAGCTCGTGTCATGGCCCTAGACACCTCCAGAGCATTTGATAGGGTTTGGCATTCTGGCCTTCTTTGCAAGCTCCAGGGTTATGGCATTACGGGTCGATTGTTTGACCTAATACAATCATTCCTGTCAAACTGTGAATTGAAGGTCGTTCTCAATGAATTCTCCTCCAGTTCCTATCCCACGGACACAGGTGTTCCTCAAGGCTCCATCCTAGGCCCCACTCTATTCCTTATCTACATAAATTACCTTCCTGATGCCATAAATTCCTAAGTTGGCATCTATGTGGATGACACCACAATTTATTTCAAAAACAAATCTAGTGTCACTGACAAAACTAACCTGGCCATGCGTCTTGAAAAGGACCTCCAATCGGTTGTGAACTGGGGCATGAATTGGCTGGTCAACTTTAATGTTTCAAAAACAAAACTGCTCTCTATTAATCACCACAGAGATCCTTCCCTGCCCTCCATTAGAATGTCTGACGCTCAACTTCTCAAGAGCACCTCTCTGTGGCTGCTCGGTCTCACGTTGACTGCTGACCTGAGATGGAACAAATACATTGAGTCAATTGCTTCATCCACCGCAAGGAAAGTTGGCTCCCTGTGCCGCACCAGGAAATTTTTCTCCCTGGAATCGATCCTCTAGATCTACAAATCAACAATTCATCCTTGCATGGAGTATTGCTGCCATATATGGTCTGGAGCCCCTTCTGTTTGCCTTGGGGTTCTTGATAGGCTCCAGAGGCAGATATGCAATATAATTGGCCCTGCTCTGGCATCTCGTCTACAGTCACTTTCTCACAGACATGGCATTGCCTCTCTCTGTCTGTTTTACAAATACTTTCATGGCAATTGCTCCAAGGAGCTGCATTTGCTGGTTCCCAGACTTCATGAGTTCAAGCGCCGATGAGGCTGGCATCCCGCTCTCACACTTTCACTGTTGAAACTCTTAAATGTAGCTGTCTCTTCTACTCCAAAAGCTTCATGTCTCACACCTCTCGCCTGTGGAACTCCCTTCCCTATTCCAGTTTCCCTGTGAGCTATAATCTCCGACTATTCAAATGTAATGTCAATCGACATCTCCAGTTGCTTTGATCTATCCACTACCCTTCTCCTCATCCTTTCTTCTATCACTCCTATCTGATCTTGCTCCAAATCTTTTGTAACCCCTTGCATCCTAGTGGCTTCTCGCCTTGCTTAAAAAAAAAAGAAAAGACCACCAGACCAGATGTGACAGCAATATTCAATGCATGGAGAAATGGTAAACTTATAAATGTAAGGTAGATTCTGGCAAGAAAAATTGTCTAGAACTGGAAATACCTATCTGCCATCTTAATTTTAAATAAAAAAAAAAAACTTGAATAAAAACAAAAAGATATATGCTTCAATTATAATAATAATAATAATAATAATGTTCCTCAAATGTTAAGTGAAAATATCCAATTGATAGTAATCCTATCATTAATCAATATCAAAATTTGGAATATACTGGTGGCATAAGAACAGAAAATGAAATTGGCAAGTTGAGTTCCAATTACAACCATGGGGAAAACATAAAATCATGTTGTCTCCTCCAAGCTATGGACATAATAGTAAGATAAACATGGCTAACACTGGTAGAGTAACAAGTATAAATGGTTCACTGTGAATTCCAAACTGTGGAGATAGCAACAAAAAAAAAGGAACTGTTTTCCCATAGAACAGGCATGTCAATTCACAGATATTAAAAAAGGAAGCTGTGGAGAGCCATGAACGTTTATGTATTGAGAAGATATGGCAATAATAGAAATTGTAAATTACTAACATAAGTCATCATACATTCTTCTTCTAATTGATATGTTCCTTTCAGGCAGTTGGCAATCATGGCTGCCCACAATTTTCTGTCCTTTGTAGCTCTTAATAAAATTTGGCTTGTACATTACTGATAATAAAAAAATAGATTGTAAAATCATATGAAAACAGAGAAGTTAAAACAATTTTTAAAACATTATCAAAATGAGTCTGTCAATTTGAATAAGTCCCTGAATTATGATAGTCGCATCATGGCATAAATATAGAACTTGCAGAATAGAAGCTTTACTAGGCCTCGTGAACAGATAACATGACAGGATCATCTTATTTCAATACTTGTCTGTTTGATTGAATGATCCAGCTGTTTTGTTGCTGGTCACTTCTTAAAGTCTTGAAATACCTTTTGGAACTGTTTAGGGAATACTTTGAATGAACATCATTTAGAAGCATTTATTCAAATGTACAAATGAAAAGATAAAAAGAGAAATGAAGGGAAAAAGAAGGAGAACATCCCCCAGGGCACAGACTGGGGGATGTTTAATAAAACCTGATGGCTAAAGGGGAGTAATTTTATTACTGATAATCTCATTTTCCAGCTCCAAATAAATCGTGATAATGCAAGTACTGATATTAGCAATAAAATGATGATATAATATTAATGATAGTAGTAGTAGTAACAATATTAGTTACAATGACTAAAATCTGGGGAGAAGTGTCTGTATGGTTAGAATTTTAAGATGTTATTGGATCCAAGTATGTGTGATAGAAACAAACAGATACATACACATACACAAATTGGTTTATCAATTTGCTATGGATGTTCATATCTCTCTATATATGTTCAATGAAGCCAGCTTTGAAACAAGGAGACATGCAAAAAGTATCGAGTGGGGAAGAAATTCTCTATGAATAGTTTGTAAATTAAGCTCACAAACCATCACTCTATGACAGTTTCCTTTAAAGGATTCAAATATAATTTCCTTCCACAATTAAAGAAGATTGGATTTTTGCTTTGAGAAACGTAAAAAGAATCTGATATGGTATTCTGATAATTTTATATAAAAGTAATGAATCTATTATACAATTAACTGTACATAAAAATAGATTTGGCAAAACATTTTAACTTGAATTACCATATATATATATATATATATATATATATGTAGTTATATATTTAGGCAGCAATCCTTCGTTTATGCATGTTTCATTAAAAATGACAGACAAGCTTTTTATTTTTCTTGTGTTCGAACAAGAGCTTTCTTTTCTGGACAAAGGGTGTATGTATATATATATATATATATATATATATATATATGTATGTAAAATATTGGACATTGAAAGGTAATGCAAATAAAATATTGCTCAATAAATTTTTTTTTCCTCACCAGTAGCACAAATCTGAGTTTCATGCATGATGCAGACATCAGGATAGGATTCAAAACTGACCTTTGCATAATCTAAATAATGATATTTATACCATACCGTAATGTATAGCTGGCCACTCGTATTCAAGGAAAGGGCAGTTAGCCAATTCCTATTGCAGACGCTTGATAAGGCATATTTGTGTTTATTCAACACCCACAGAGCCCACCTGTGGTTTATACTGCAACTATGCTGAGCAGATTGTAGTTACAGTTTCTGAGAAAGAGCATGTTATTTAGTATGATCAACAATTTGAAGAAGGCCATCATGCTCAAGCCCTCATCCACGATGACTTGTGAGTTCGAGCTAGCACTGCTATTGATGGCCCACAAGAGTTCCATCTACACAATTTCACTCACAAGGCTTGGGTTAACCTGTGGTATGGTTTTCAGACACTTTCCAAAGGTGTTGCATACTGGGATTGACCCCCCCCCCAGTCTGATAACATTAGGAAATCTCCTTCCTGACAAATCGACACTGGTGAGATTCGAACCTGAGTCTCATGGTCAGAACGTGAATGTTCTAACCACTCGGCCATGTGCTCATCATAATGTAATGACCCCTAAATAAATGTGTCACTCCACTATGATTAAAGTCCCCAGTTCAGTTTAAATTACTATTTTACACATTGTTGGTAGGGAAAGATTGATTCATGCCTTTTCCAAGAGCATTTCTGCAATGTGACTGCAACAGCTTTGGCCCAAATACACCTGAGAATACAAACATTAAAAAAATTAACAACACATATCTTGAAAATGGCTGAGGAATTGTCTAAAAGCACTTTAGACAATGCACTCTCTGAGCACCCTCCCTACAGATAGAAAAAATCAGAACATTAAAAAGATTTAATAAAAAACTTATAAGATTTTGCCTGTCACATTCAATGAAATGTGTATGCATGTATAATTGCACACAGAGGTTTGCATTTATGTAGATGTGTATAATGTGTGTAGTTTATGCGTATGTGCATATCTGCATCCATATTTCATTGTTAGGGAAATCAACTCATCATCACAAAAAAATAACTATGTTTTCCTCTATTATACAAAAAGATTAAGATTCTTATATTTGTAGAAAAAATTCTAACAAAGGAGATTTTAATTAAGAATATTGATGAAAATCTTTCTTCTGATTAAGTTTCCCTCTGTCTAGATTTAAATTTGAAGCTAAAAACATAACCAGATACTAACATGAAGTCCAATAATTTGATGATAGGACTGATTTTTAATCACCTAATTGTTGTGGAAAAAAAATCATTTTGGTAAGAAAAAATCTATTTCAGAATAAATAAGATTTGTTCTGTTAAATGCACTTAGAAAAATATACATAAATAAATAAATAAAATAGAATAAATAAAAACCCTAAGAAGCTGTGACATCAAGCAACTCAAATAAAGATATCTATGAGTTTATGCATATATATTTGTGTGTGTGTGTGTGTGTGTATATATATATATACTTGAGTTGACCTCTTAAATAGGTCAATGTCTGATCCTTACCCCCTTTTTTCTATTAAGTATTGTAATAAAAATAAATTTAAAAGCATTACCAGCTCTCGCTTCCATCTCTAATTTTAACCATGTCTGTTACACTATGTCTCAACCCTCTCTATATCACCTTACATTAGCTGAATACATCCAAAAGTGTAAGTTTAAAGTCAATTTTTTCACACTTGGAAGTGAGGTCTGATGATCCAGGGAACAAGAAAATCCCTTAAGAAATAAATTATAACCTTATGGAACCTTAAATTTGTCTGGTTTTCTTTAAATTAAATTATTAGCTCTGATTTAACATTGAGCTCTCTGGATTTCATCCTCTTTGGGATTATCCATATGGATTACCAAGATTTTCATTACTCAACATATACATAAATATATATATATATATATATATGAAGAAATATACTCTCAAGGTGTGGTATATTTATGGGATAAAGTGCTCAATATCAGAGATAGAGCGTGTATAAATGTAACAGTGAACATTGAAGTCAACACTTAGAGGTGACAGCATGAAACAGCCTGTTGCCTCTCAGTGTTGACTTCAATGTTCACTTATATATCTATATATCTATATATATATATATATATATAAAAAAAAAGGCTTAAACACTAATATTCCATGGTCATAATTTATTCCATTGGAATCGTAAATACGTATACTTCCTTGGATCCTTCCTCTTGGAAAATTTTTTCTGAAAATATACATATATAGAATTTTTTAGATATATTTTTCATATGTATGTATATTTTCCACTAATATTATCTATATATATATATATATATATATATATATATATATATATATATATATGCATGCATAAATATATGGTGTGCCATCAAATATTAATCATATTTAGAGAATTAACAATGAGCATCATTTTAAGAACTAATAACTGAATTTTTAATTTTGTTGTTGAGAAATGTTCCCATATTTACAAACCAAGTTATATTTTAGAATTTACTTGAGAAATACTTTTTAAAAAAAGTTTCCTATTGTGCATTTACTTGTTGATTCAGATTTTAACAATGAAACTTTCAATTAAGAAGAAATAATTTTTGCTGTATATTTACCAAGAAGAGTCATATGGCATGCACTTTGGAAGATGGAAAACATTGTAGCTGACAAAAGGTACACAATCAGTATCAGCTGGATCATCGTAGAAAGGGGTTATGACGTTGAAAGACCTGAAACCCCTAAAGAACCTTGGCTAGAAACATCACTGATGATGTGTACTAAAGCATCGAATAGATGTATTTTATGGAATGGAACTCTGAAGAATTCAGTGATGGCTAGGAAAAGACTAGATGATGACTAGAGAATAGTTTTGTTGACAACTAGAGAGAGAGTTGACAACACAGAAAGACGGCAGTTTGGGCAAGCTGGGTTAGCACCCTCTGCTTGCATCTTCCACTAGGAAGAAACCATTGTTGGCTACAAGTTTTACAAAAAATACATACCCCCAAGGGATCCTGAGAGGTGGGGAGAATGAGATCTCCATCAGGACAAACAAAAGGCTCTTGACCAAGGATTGCATCCAGATTATGTAAGTAAAATGCATCTTTGGAAAGGAATGCAAGTACCCACGTGGTCTTAAAATCCACCAGACCAGGATGAAATGTTTGGAGAGAGAGAGGCAGTTACAATGCACAGGTAATTTCCCTAGTGAGATGAACAAGGAGCATGGCCAGGATACACACCACAGAGTTGAGAACCTCCACATTCTCAAAATCCACAGTGACCAGAAAGTGGATTAAATGGCCCACTGCACACCAGAAGGAAGAATGGCAACAGTTTGACCAGGATGTGAGTGATTTTTTAAGAATGAAATTGAAAGGGGACGCAGATAGTAGATTATATACAATGAGGACTATCATCATTAGTTATGCATCAGAGAGATTCGGTTATTTTCAAATGAAACATACGAAAGAACACAGAAATAACTGTCGGGAAAAGAAAATTCACCAGCTGAGATATGAGCTAAAATCTCTAAAGAGACAATATAAAAAAGCAAATGAGATGGAAAAAGTGCCTCTTTCAGAACTCCAAGATATAATGAGGAAAAAACATGCAAAAGAGAGGTCTAGGAAAAGATCTGCCTTTATTTCAAACTCTTTTGGTTTTATGAAGAGGTTACTTGGAGATAAGAGATATATTAATCTTGAGTGTATGGCAGAAGGAATAAATTCTTTCCTACAAGAAACACTCAGTGATCAAGAGAGAGGAAATAATCTAGGCAAAAATGATGCAATAGTGCACCCTGAACTGCCAGAAATAGGTTTCGACTTGAGGGCACTAACCTTGAAAGAATTAAAGGAGGTTATATCGGCAGTGAGCACAGTTTTGGCCACAGGACCCAGTGATTTTCCCTACAGTGTCTAGAAGAGATGTCTGAGTATTCAATTACATCTCTGGAAGATATTAAAAATAATCTGGAGAAGAGGTAAAGTTGCAAAACAGTAGAGGTTTTTTGTGCGGGGGGAAGGTTGTGAATATGACCTAAAACTACATCTGACAATGGAGTCTCGACTAGGGGACAGAATTAGTGAACCCCAAACCATTGTTACCTACGGGTGATCTCTGGCTAAGATCTAGCACCTGTTTGTCCCTACCAGGTTTACAGTATTTTGTTTGTTTTTCCTTTGTGTGTGGTGGGGGCAGCATTCCTGATCAGATAGAAATTGTGGCTGTGATTCCTTCCTTTTTTATCAAAAGAGTGTACACTGCTGGTAAACTGGAAGTCATCCAGGATTAGACAATAAATTGCCAAGAAGGGTCATATGGTGTGCACTTTGGAAGATGGAAGAAGTTGTAGCTGACGGAAGGTACACAAGTCAGTACCAGATCAGTATCGGCTGGGTCACCATGGAGAGGAGATGTGATGTTGAAAGATCTGAAAACCCTAATGATCCTCGACTCAAAACATCACTGATGATGTGTACTAAAGCATCCAATAGATGTATTTTATGAAACTCTATTCAAAAATTATTATAAGTTTTAGTGTAGTTTGTTTAAAAGCAAATCAGGATTTTTATATGTAGATATTTTTTAAGTATTTTGCATTTGTTTCATTCTTTCATTTTAAAAGTCTGTTTTTCATTTTTTTAACAAAAAATATTTAAAGTCAATAGTTTTATTTAATCTAACATTATTTAGTGAAATAGTTCTGAATGGCTTTTGATTTCATAATCTGAATGGCCTGATCTGTTACCATGTTTGCCAATTTAAAGGGCTTAGATTGAAGGGTTTTCTCCAATCCATCCACAACAGTCTATTTCAACTCGAGAGTGGAATATTGGATGCTACCATTGTTCACTGTTCTGATGATAATTGATCAAACATTTTCTATGTGATTGAGGTCTGGAGACAAGGCCGACAACTTCATTACAGATGAAACGTGATCATTGACATGTAAAACTGTTATCTGTGCAGAATGACACTGTCTTGCTTAAAAATCAGTTTAATCTTTTTTCCTTTGTTTATTGGAAGCTTTGGGATTAAGCTGTATTCTATCATCTCTTCATAGCTGAGTGGTGTTAGTTCCAATAACAATTGTCAAACTACGCTGGATCATAATTCCACTATCACCAAACCTATAAGCAAACAGGATTTGTAGTTTTTGGTATTTACTGATACAAACCATACCGAAAACCCTGCAACAATCTAAAGCCGTCAAGATTGCAACACTTTTGTTCATCCAGCTCACCTTCTCTGCAGATAAGGATGATCTTTGCACGTTAACTCTGCCCAATAGCCATTGGCTTTGCTGTAGCATTTATCCAAGAATTGTTTCAGCTAATCTTGAAATGATGCAACATGAAAATTACTGACAAAGATTTTGTGAATGAATTTCACTACTTGCTTGAGCTGGCTTATTATTGATGCAATTTCCCCGTCAAATTTTTGGTGAATTTTGCATAAAGTCTCCTCTAGCCTGCCAAGACTTCATTTTTTTTTTTTTTATCAATAAAGCAAGATTCCTAAAAACTGTTATGGATAAGAGTGACAGGCCAAGAGTGTCTTTAATTTTATAGATGGCTTTGCAGGATCCAGGAGCATCTTAGATTGGGAAGCAGTTATAACAATGTAATTTGTACAAAAACTAGCGACACTGAAACTGTTACATCAAAACTTCACTTCATTGAGTGGCTCATTTCACTGATAAAACAAAAGTTACAAAATTCAAGGGAAATAACTCTTATGTCTGAACAGCGCTTTTTAAAGCTGTGCATATTTAAAACTTTTATGGTTTGTTAACAATAATGAATATTTTTTTCTTTGTAACACAATCTTCATTTACATGATAATCTTGCTTGATATCTTGGTTTTATTCGAGAAACATTTAAAAACAAACAAATAAAGAAATGACTAAAGACAAACCCATATAAATATGTCCTACCCAAAATACATATGTAAATAAATCAAATATTTAAAAGTCTTCTGTATTGATTCATAATACTTTTTTTTATTTCTTTCTTTTAACATTAATATTTGTTTTTTATTTATATTTTATTTATTTTCGTTGCCCACCCCAATGAAACAAACTAGTTTCTGCCTTTAACTAATTTCAACATTAAACAATCCTCTTTAACAAACCAACTCACTTGTAAATCATTCATTATCGTAAATAAGCAACAATCAAATTAATGAGTGCAATTTTAAAAGAATACATAATTCAAGAAAGACATTTATTCATATATAACAGTTGTCACTATTTAATTTGTTTTACATCTGGATTTTTTCAAGTGAAGTTTTAATTTAACAGTTTCACTGTAGCCAGTTTTCAGACAAATGTTAGTTGTTAGAAACTAGACAACTTTTGAAGTAGCATCATCAACCAGTTTTGTTCCAAGTGAGAATACTTTATCTTCTGACACAAGCAAAGGACATTACAACATTTTCAGAGAATCTTTGAAGGAGCTCTTCAGCTTCAGAATTACAAAAGTACATCAAATTAACAAGTATTTTGATGGATACTAAGAAATGAGCTATAATTATAAAAATGAACTCGTTTGTCTATTAATCATAGAACCAAAAACTTGAGAATTAGATATGTAGTTAAATAATATGTCTGAAGAAAATGAGAAGGGGATATTTAATTTAAAAAAAAAATAATAATTTCTGAAGTGACTTTGTCATTTCTGGAATGGAGTTTAGGCACAAGTATGTGCCTATTTGATCAGTTTAAAAAAACATAAAATTAACTGTGATTTTGTGGATTATTTTCTCTTAAGCATGTGTGCAGTATATCCACTGTCCAAGAAAAGTTGCCAAAGCAATGTTTACAATGAATGGTAATCACCCTTTAGCACCTAGAAGCTAAAGTTTGTGGTTGTTTGTCCCTTTCTGTACAGAAACATTTAACAATATCTTGTGGTGCAGTGGAAAGAGCAGCAGCATTACATGCCATTGACTTAAAAGTTTGTTCTCACTGGGTGTTCTCTGGATATAACCTTATCCCAGACTTGGCATTAATGAAGAGGATCAAGACTATGAAAACATTTCAGGCACACAGTTAGGTTCAGAGACAGTATTTTACCTTGAGCTGTTACTCAACCCAAGAATCCCTCTGACCATCCAATTTATTTGTTATCTTTTGTTGTCTTTTGTAGTTTTGGACACAGAATACTGATGCTCCAGTGACAGCAATAAGAAATGAACTGAATGGAACAAAATCAATGTAATGCAGGAATGCTTTTTCTCTAAGGCGACTGGAACCAAGCTTGACCAAACTTGATGCATGATTTATGCATTGTGCAAGTTTCCAAAGAGAAGAATTTCGCAGAGACTGAATTAATTACTTACAATGTAGAATACTTTAAAACTAATGTTAAGTATTCTCATTTTGCATGACACTACTTGTCAGTTTGTTTCTCATGGGGAGTTCCACAGTTGTGCTTTTAGACCCATGTCGGTTTTACCAAACAAATATATTTTCTCCCCATATGTATATTTATACATTTTACTATCTTTTGAATATATCAAATAATACTTACTATTATTTTTTCCACTCAATAAAAAAAAACAAAAACATAACCTTGAATACCAGTGATATATAAATAGATTTCTGAAAATTTCTTGGTCTGACCCACTTCTAAAATTATCCCTATTCTGAGGATTAGTTGTCAAAATGGTGATTTTTTTTTTTTAATCATTTCATCCAAGCAAGGAAATAAAGCCACTAATACACAAAGTGTTACTGAGCATAAAAGAATATGAGAAAAATAAATTTTCATAGAGAAAAAAAAAGAAAAAAAAAAGGAAGTAGACAGAAGATATTGACTGATATTTCATAAACATTTCTGAAGATCAAAGTGAACTGGAAAATAAAAAGCCAGAAGAGAGATCCACAAACAAGAAGTGGGAGAGAAGAAACTGTTAGCATAGAACTTATGGTATCATCTAGCCATTTCAGTTTTAAAATGATGAGACCTTGACTATACAATAAAAAACACAAATCATTTTGTTACATTTGTGCTTATTTTGTTGTGGAAAATACTGCGTATCTACAAATAATGAGATGAAAACTTTTCTGAGAGATTAAAGTCATTATTATTTTAGCAAAAAAATCCATTTTCTATTATTTGATTTATGAATTTGTGGAAATGATCAGGTATTGGTGTGATTTATAAATTTATTTAGATTTTTCCAAACAACAAAAGAAAGAGTGAAATTAAAAGAAAAACATAACGGTCACCAGAAAAACAAAAACACTCTAGACAGCATGACACAATTATTGTTCCATGTTTAAATTTGTTGCCACTTGAAAAAGCAGTAAAAAATAAAAAAAAAAGAAACTGAAAAAGCAAACTGCATAATTTACAGGAAGGATCCATTTACTATCCAAGAGCTGAATGGACAAATTATGTCCAAAGAGACCAAAGATATCTGAAGATAAGGGCAGCCAACAGAGGAAAGCAGACAGTGGTATGAAGCCACAAATGAAGCTGAAGAATTTAAAAACTCTGCAAGATTATTAACTGGATAATGACATCAGTGCTGCAGGTACAGAAAGAAATCAACTGATTTTTAGTAATACGATTTATTATTTACTAATGCACAATACAATAGTATATAATAAATAATATTACTAACTAGCTTAAATGTTGCTCTATTGGGTGGCATTTAAGCTAGCTCTTGTGGAGGGCTCTTGATAGGGCCTTCAGCTTCTTCAAGAATTTAAGAGTCTTTAAGAGACTTTGCATAGTCTCAGGCATTAAAAGCTCTCCTAGCTGCTGTTTGATCTGGGTTTTCATTTGCATGGGACTTTCTTTTCCTTGCTGCAGCCTTGGCTCTTTTGAATGCAATCAGGTCCTCTGTTGACAGAGATTTCATTTTGTGAGACATACAGCTGTCATATGTGATAGGCAACTATAAACTATAGAAGAGCTCAAAATTGCTGCATTTAAGTATTTCATTAATTTTTAAGCTTACCTTTTAAAACTTCAACAATAATTCTTCTGCCACCACTTAATGTAAAGACAATTAGATATGCCTAAGTCCTTACTTTCTGTAAAAATAATTATTTTTATTTCATGGGCGACTTTCACTTCACAATTAAAGTTATAAAAATTGTTATTGTATAAAACAATTTGTTGCAAAAAATTGTGTAAAAAAAAATGGCCAAAAGCAATTGCAGTAATCAAAACTTATGAATCCAAAATTTTATAACATGAGCTGTTGAAAGCTAGAGAGTTGTGTCCCTTTAATTAAAAATGTGTGACACAGTGACATTCACATTTATTATATAGATGGGTACACATGCCATCAAAATAATTGCAATTAATAAGAGTAGATAGTATCTGTCTATATTTCTGGGATGAAACATTATGTACGCTATTTACATTGCTCGGACTATCATCCTCATCTTTGTTGCAATATTTATTACAATGTTTCGGCTGTTGTACACTCTGGCCTTCTTCAGGTGGTTGGAATGTTGAACTGAACCCTTTATTTCGCTCGCTGGGTTAGATTGTTCTAGTTCCATGTGCCATGTCTAATGGATGCCAGTTATCAGTTATCTCCTGTTAATTCCCCTCTGCAAGTTCTCCCCGGCCTTAACCAGGTATTGAACTCAGAACTCTTTGGGTTCTGTTACTGGATCTCACTAATGCCTTGAAGAGAATGCAACAATATGACACCTTAAGGGTTGAAAGGATAGCTTGATCGCTATACCAAGACAGATGTGACACTTGAAAGCTAGATCGATAAATATACCAAGAGTCAATACTAGATTTTAGTAAATTTAGAGGGTTTGTTTTTCTTCTTCCTTGGTTAAAGGCAAAGGGGAAAGACAGAAATATCTGATTTTTCCTACTAAAAAAACATATGGCCCAAGTTAATAACTTACTATGAAATGGAGACACTATTGTTTTTAAAATTTGGAATTATCTGCTGACCATAACCTGGTAAGAAAAGTCAACCAAGATAAAAATTAAGGTTTTCTGGGAACAAAGGCATACTTAAAGAACTGTTTTTCTTTCCTTATCACTTATCAAAAAAAAAAAAGGAGAGAGGCAGTGTAAAAGCTGAAATGGAGACACTATTGTTTTTAAAATCCAGTTTATAGAATTATCTGCTGGCCATAACCCAGTAAGGAAAGTTGATCAAGAGTTGATATTTAGGGTTTTGTGGAGGCAAAGTTGGAGAATTGTTTTTTTTATTACTTGTCAGAAAAAGGGAAAGAAAGTGTGGATTGCTGAATTGGGGAAATTTCTTTAGATAAGGGCCAAGGAAAAAGCTGGTGAGTGTCCAATTGGGAAAGTGGAATGCATCAATAAATTCTGTTGATGAAAATTTGGAACATGTATTAAAATTCATAATTGGAGCTAAGCCATACCTGCTTGCCCATACAGCCTGGAGATTGGATTGGTTAGATGATCATAGAAGTGAAAGGCCTGGGTAGAACACAAAAGGAAGTGGAGGAATTTTGCAGTATTGATATAAGGCACAAATGCAAGAAGGAAGGAGTTAGGGTGGATTGATATTCAGCTACCAATACTCTTTGGAGAAGGGATCTCTCCAAAATTGAGCATGCAATTAATTTCCAAGAGTCAAAGAACTCTGTATGGAGATTAGGGGAATCACCTAAATTCCAAACCATGTCAGACCCTATGCCCATTTTGAACAAAGGTCCATATAAACAGAAGATTGAAGCAACAAAGTGAGAGAGAGAGAGAAGATGCCAGACACCAAGTGAGAGATGACCATTTCAATGAACTCATGTGACTTCCTGCCAAAGTGTCACGAAATATTTGAAGAAGGGAAGGGTCAAATATATAAAATATTTTCTTTATTACAATTTATCCTATGACTTGTGGCTTCCCTCTGTCCAGACCAGACCAATTCAATGATTCCTGTCAACAAGTTGATCCTCACCAGCCTTATGATCAAAATCAAACACAACATGGGACAAGGCAAGGCTTGGATCAAAGTGATCCATTCAACAGTCAGCCACGGGGATCGAATATTGATCAGATCAGCTGGGCGAACGTCTCAACATCATAATTGGTGCCAGTAACCATCGGACTCACAACATCATAACAAGACAGCTACCATTAACCCAAAAAAGTAGTTCCAGGAATGTGTCCATCAATGAAAATAATACTGGATATAGTGCGTGACTTCCAAACGGGACTACTTTGAAGAAGATTAGATGCCAAATTATTATGTATTATAGTTTACTTCTTATAGCACCAGTCCCAAGATACACACACAAACATATATATATATATATATATATATATATATATATATATATATATATATAACAGGATAAACAACAGTAGGAAACAGATCTCACTCTAACAGGTTTCACTTTATTAAAGCTTCATCAGAGAGATCAAGATAGAAATTGTAAAAAAAGCAAAGGGATGCAGATTAATAATGTTGCTGTCTATATTTCTGAGATGAGGTATTATGTATAGTATTTACATTAGTCGGACTATTGTCCTCATCTTTGTCGCCATATTTGTCTACAATGTTTATGAGCCGTTGTAATGCTCCGGCCTTCTTCAGGTGGTTGGAATTTCGAACTGAACCATTTATTTTGATCACTGGGGTAGACTGTTCTAGTTCATGGCACGTGGAACTAGAACAGTCTACCCCAGTGATTGAAATAAAAGATTCAGTTCGAAATTCCAACCATCTGAAGAGGGCCGGAGCGTACAACGGCCGAAACGTTGTGACAAATATGGCGACAAAGATGAGGACAATAGTCCGACTAATGTAAATACTGTAATAATGTTGCATTTAGTTATTTCTTATTGGTTTGGTTTTGTTTGTTTTACGGCATATCAACCTTGATGGGTTATTTAATGCTGACAAAATTTTTTATTGCTGGTAATATTTTTTTAAAAATTTTACACACTTTAGCATCCAGAATGTTTCTCACACATATTTGTATATTATCTGTTACTTCATTACATGTGATACATATCTAACCAATAAGAAATAACCAAATGCAAAATACTGTTAATGTCTTTTTGCTTTTTATCATTTCTATCTTTATCTCAGATGAAGCTTTAATGTTATATACTGTACCTATAAACACTAATGGGTATGTCCCAACCCTCATAAATACATTGAGCACTATTGTAAGTGGGAGTATTATGTTGTCTAAGTTGTCAACCACTAGAAGTGATTTTCCTACTTCACGCTGATGTTGAGTATTTTGTTGATGTTATAAAGATTACCATTTCATTTCCAAACTCTGTTTTGGTTATTTGTCATTCAGTAACCTTTCCAGGATTACAAAATTTAATAAAGTGAAACATGTTAAATCGAGATCTGTTTCCTACTTGTTCTTTAACCATTTTTGTCGGATTCCTATCCATACTTGATCTATATATATATATATATATAGGGCTTACTTGTCACAATGGTTCTATCAGCATTTGCAGTAAAGTCTGACATATAAGTAATTCTGACATATTTCCCTTCAGTTATCTCAGTGATGTTCATACCAGTTATTTACTGCAGACATTTTGTAGCATTAGAAAATTTTCCAGTCTAGATACTGACCTATTCTTTGTGTGTCATTGTTTATATACTTTTGTAGTTAGAATAGAGTAAACAGAAACTGGATGATCTGTTCATTTAACATCTTGGATGTAAAAACAGCATTTTGGATTTTTTTTTTTTTTTTAAGCATTTCACCCCAAGCAAGGCGGGAAGCCACTAGGACGCAAGGGGTTACAGAAAATTTATAGCAAGATCAGATAGGAGTGATAGAAGAAAGGATGAGGGTAGTGGATAGATTAAGGCAACTGGAGATGTCGATTGACATTACACTTGAATAGCTGGAGATTATAGCTCACAGAGAAACAGGAATAGGGAAGGGAGTTCCACAGGCGAGAGGTGCGAGACATGAAGCTATTAGAGTAGAAGAGACGGCTACATTTAGGAGTTTCGACAGTGAAGGGGTGGGAGTGGGATGCCAGCCTTGTAGGGCGCTGGAACTCATGATGTCTGGGAACCAGCGAATGCAGCTCCTCGGAGCAATTTCCATGAAAGTATTTGTAGAACAGACAGAGGGAGGCGACGGCATGGCTGTGAGAAAGTGACTGTAGACGAGATGCCAGGGCAGGGCCAACCATATTGCATATCCGCCTCTGGAGCCTATCAAGAACCCTGAGGCAAACAGAAGGGGCACCAGACCATATATGGCTGCAATACTCCATGCAAGGGCGAATTGTGGATTTGTATACCTGGAGGATCGACTCCAGGGAGAAAAACTTCCTAGCGCGGCTCAGGGAGCCAACTTTCCTCGCAGTGGATGAGGCAAGTGACTCGATGTATTTATTCCATCTCAGGTCAGCTGTCAACGTGAGACCGAGAAGCCGCAGAGAGTTGCTCTCAAGAAGTTGAGCGTCAGACATTCTAATGGAGGGCAGGGAAGGATCTCTGTGGTGATTAATAGAGAGCAGTTTTGTCTTTGAAGTGTTGAAGTTGACCAGCCAATTCATGCCCCAGTTCACAATCGATTGGAGGTCCTTTTCGAGGCGCACGGCAAGGTGAGTTTTGTCAGCGAGACTAGATTTGTTTTTGAGGCAGGAATAAATTGTGGTATCATCCGCGTAGATGCCAACTTGGGAAGTTACGGCATCAGGAAGGTCATTTATGTAGATAAGGAATAGAGTGGGGCCTAGGATGGAGCCTTGAGGAACACCTGCGTTCGTGGGATAGGAACTGGAGGAGAATCCATTGAGAATGACCTTCAATTCATGATAAGGTCTAATAATATCTGCCTATATTTCTGAGATAAGGTATTGTAACTATTTATACTATTTACATTGTTCAGTCTGTTGTACTGATCTTGAGTTACATATCCAAAACATTTCAGCTGTTTCAGAGTCGAGTTGCTAAAAGGAATTACCTGAAATTGGGACATCCAGAAAAGGTATGGCATATGAAACTAAAACAATCTACCCCCGTGGGTTAAATAAAAGGTTTCAGTGCAAAATTTCAATCTATATCAGTTGAAGAAAGCCAGAGTGTACAATGGTCGAAATGTCATGGGTATGGCAATAAAGATGAGAACAACAGTCTGAACAAGGTAAATAGTGAAAATAGTCTCATAATAAATAAAAACTGAGCTATTCACTCATGTCATGGTTTATACTCTGTTGGAGTTAAAATAACTACAAACAGAATGATCAGTTGTTTTCAGATGTTGATTCCAAAATTAGTATTTTGGATCAGCAATAATAATAATAATGACAAAAATTAACTCTCTAGAATCCCAGTGGAATCTCAGAACCTCCCTGAACCACTCATACATTTTGATGCTGTGGTTTCTGTAGCAAGTAATTTTTTAAGGTTTACATTTGCTGAGCCCACACAAAATTGGTTTCATATTAAGAATTGTCATTCTGTAAGATTGTGTGCCAACAAAAGATAAAAACCCCAATCTCCACTGCTGGTTGGAAACAAGATAGATTCATACCTTTCTAAGGGTATTTATATAAATGTGAACACAATGGCCTTAGATAAAATTTGAATTTAACATACCAATCCCATTTTCTGCAGTGAAAACTTTTATACACATATCCTCTGAGATCCATAAAGACATACCATCAAAAATTGACTAATTTTTGGAAGGTCATAGAAAGTTTAAATGCTTTTATTATTATTCATGAATAGAGAGGATGATAAAGATATATGTAATTATTATTATTATTATTATTATTATTATTATTTTAAATAAACTATCTTCATCTTTTAAATTAAGAAAGCAGTAACATTGCTTTATGGATGCATTTAAAATTCTTAATCACAACTCATTAAATTTTCTATGGGTTCAAGTTTTGTAATTAAACATCATAGTTTATGCCATAACTTTGTAACTGAAAAAGAACTCTTTTCCATTGTTACTTTGATCAGTTTAAAGCAGTTCATGACTCTTTATCTTTACCACTGAAACAAATATGCCACAATTCTAAATTTTAGCAAAATCATAAATTTGTTAACTTTAATACTAAATTAAATCTAATCAAATGTAGTACATAGCATTTTTAGGCTAATGTAAAAATTAATTAATTTTATTTTTCATATTCTAAGCTGTTTTGTGACAAATAACTTTCAAAGTTGGAGCTGAGGAGTGGAGCACTCCTTCTTCACTTTGTCTATGAATAACCCAATAAATTTAGTCACTACTAGCAGTAGAGCCCGGCGTTGCCCGGGGATGTAACAGTAAGAGATAGATCAAGTATCAACCATCATAAAGACTGAAAAATAAAATTGACAAAGGTCAATTTAAGGTTGACGGACACGCATGTCTTAATTAGTTTTTCTTGTTTTTTTTTACGAATTGGTCAAACCCAAACTCAAACAAAAACATTTTTTTCAATCATTATGAGTCTACTGATTGAATAGAATTTTTTTTTATAAACAATTGTCTTGTAAATGGAATATTTAAAGCATTCTGAATTTAAAAATAAAGAAAAAAAAAATTACGCAAGACAATAAGAAACACTACCTGCTAAAAAAAAAGTGAAGTTTTGTTGAAATTGGTTGAAAAATATAGGAAATCTAATCCCATATATACATGAACACACAGACACAAAAACAACCTGGCTTTTATAAGTATAAATCGATATGAGTTGTCCCCCTTTCATTCTCGCGATTAATCGTGTTTTCAAATTTATTTTGCGCAAAAACAATTGTGTTTTTCCAATTTTTGTCACTGTTAGAACCACCGCAAGGTAATTTTGCATAGTCCTGTGAAGTTTTGTTGAAATCGGTTGAAAAATGTGGGAAATCCGATCCAATATATAAACGTATATACACACACACACACACAATCTGCGTTTTATAATAAGTAAGATTTTAAAAAAAAAAGAAAAATTTTTTATATCTGCTGAAATTTGAAGGTTCATGCCTTTTATATTTTATGCTACAGGCAATGGTTTATAAATCTTAATATGCTGCATAACTTATTTCATTTATCAAATTACTGATAAGTTTGCATCCAAATTGATTTTCTTCCTATTTCATTGTAAATATATTTTTAACTTCTGTCAATCTTGTCCAATCTTCATTAAATTTTACTATGATGAAAAAAAAATTGAATCAGTTAATGTTTTTTTGCTCTCTGTTCAATTTTTCTCAATGAGAATTCAGGCCTTTTTTGATTTTAACTAATATGCTGCTGAAATATCTCGGCCTTTTATTTTTCTTTTCTGATTCATATAAAAAAATAAATTGACATATACATAAATAGATTTCTGAGGTGTTTTCAAGGTTTATTAAAACAGGAAATCTTACTGGTTATTTATTTTATGATTTTCAACTATTCCAAAATTTGAACATATTTTTTTTTTTTTACATCAACTACTTTTACCAGAGAAGGCAAATTAAATTCTTCGAGGATAGAAATATTTTCTGTCAAGTAAAAGTATTTCTCTGTGCAAACTCAAAGAAACCTCATAAATGTATACGTTTTTACCCATAAAAATTGGTATTGCTTCCTTATTATTAGGATGTATAAAAAAAATATTTGTCAGACACAAAAGATTATTTTATGTACACAATTTAAAAACTATCAATGATATCATTATTTGATTACTGTTATTATTACTATATAGATGATTATTATCATTATCATATAGATCATTATTGGGTGTAATTTTTTCAGATGTTAAAATGGTGAAGACAAATATTGAAATCCTGGCAATTTTCTAGCATTATCCTTGAGGTCCTAATCAATGCTGAATTGGTTAAGCATCTCACATCATAGGGCCTTTTTCCAGAAAAACAATATGACTTTAATTTCTCCAGTTTAATTGCTGATGTACTGATGATAATTGTGGAAACAGTCTATCAAGTTCTAGTTAAGAATGGTGAAGCCCATGCTGTAGCTTTGGACATCTCAAAAGCTTTTGACAAGGTTTGGCATGCAGATCTTCCCCACAAGCTTAAAAGTTATGGTGTCTCTGGACAAATCTTTGAACTGATCCAATCTTTCCTACCAAATTATAAAATGAAAGTAATCCTGAACGTCCACCCTTTCAGTTCCTTTCATACTGATGCAGGTGTCCCCCAGGTCTCCATCCTTGGTCCTGCTTTGTTTTTCATTTTCATTAATGATTTTCCCAAAGACATCAGCTCTCAACATGGTATCTACGCTGATGACAGAACTATTTACTTCTGTCTTCATCATAAGTCTGATCAGTTTGATAAGATCAAAATGGCAGCTGATATCTAAAAAGACTTTCAGTCTGTTGTTAACCAAAGCAAAGGATGGCTTGTTAATTTTAACACCTCCAAAACTTAATTGCTCTCTATTGATCATGTGAGAGACAACTTTCTGCCTTCCATCAGTATAGCTGATGCTAACCTCCAGGAGAGTGACTCATTATGCTTTCGTGAGCTAATGTTCTTGGTGGACATGAAGTGGAAAGACAATATTGAATCCATTGCTAGATCAGCTGTTAGGAAGGTTGATTCACTGTGTAATGCAAGACAATTTTTCTCTCCAGAATCTATCTTAAACATCTATAAGTCTACCATTCCCTCATGCTTAGGATACTGCTGCCACATCTGTTCTAGTGCACCTTGATAAAATCCAAAGAAAAAACAGTAATATTATTGACTCTGATCTGGTATCTCAGCTTCAGTCACTTTCCCACCATGGGGGGGGCTCACCTCTCTTTGCCTTTTTTATAAATACTTTCATGGTAATTGTTCGGATGAGCTATTCGCTATAATGCAGTAGACTGTTTGAATTTAAGCACAGCACTAGACTGATGACAAGGTCTCAGCAATTTACAGCTGGCTAGATGTAACCATAAATTCTATGTTGAAAGTTTTGTTTCTCACACTTCTCACTTGTGAAACTCCCTTCTGGTTTCATGCTTTCCAGCCAACTTTAATCTGCAAATATTTAAATGCCATGTCAATTGCTATCTACTGTCCTTCTTAATTATGTTTCTTGTTTCTACCTCTTTTTCTTCCATACCCGCTAATCCCTTGCATCTCAATGGTTTTACTGTTTTGCTTGAGGTGAACTTGATTTCTTTTTTTTTTCTTTAAAGCGATTCACCTCAAGCAAGGCAGGCATGCCACTAGTACACAAAGGGTTACAGAAGATTGAGAATAAGAGTAAAGAGGCATGTTTGGAGAAAGGAAACAGTGAAGGATGAGGAACAAGCTCAGGGTGTCAGATGTCGATTGACATTACACTTGAATATTTGAAGATTAGAATCATCGGAGAAGCAAGTAAGCGAAGGGTGTTCTACAGATTGGAAGTGCAGAAGAAGAAGCAGTTTGAGAAGAAAAAAGAAATATAAAATTATTTAAAACTAAGTCTTAAAGCTACTGAAGATGCTTACAGAATTTAGGAAGTCGAAGGAAATCTCTGACAATTCTGTTCAAAACTGGTTTAAGCATTTTAATGGTGGGGAGCAGTGATTAGACATAAAGCTCAGAAGTCAATAATCATCACTTCTCGATTGTGATGTTTTAAAATGCAAGATAGAGGAAAACCCTGCCAGCAGCACATGCAAATATTCAAAAGAGCTAAGAACATTAAAGATACCAGAGATGAAGTAATAATCTTTAAAAAAACATACCGTTAATTAAAAACAAAAATTATTTTGAGACACCATGTCAGATTTTATTATGTAAATCAATTGAATTGCTATACTGACTGAAATGCACGAGGACAGTGTATCTGTCTATATAGTGGACTATTGTCCTCATCTTTGGTGCCATATTTATCACAATATTTCAACCATTGTACAATCTGGCCTTCTTCAGGACAAATGCTACTGTGGATAAAGGTGTTAGTTAGATCCAGTGACAGGACCCAAAGAGTTTTAAGTTCAATACCTGGTTATGGCAGTGGAAAACATGGAGAGCTGAATTAAGGGGAGGTAACTGATAACTAATATCCATTAGACATGGCACGTGGAACTAGAACAGTCTACCACAATGAGCAAAATAAAGGGTTCAGTTCCACATTCCAACTACCTGAAGAAGGCTGGAGCATACAACAACCAAAACATTGTGATAATTATAGCAACAAAGATGAGGACAATAGTCTGAATAATATAAATAGTGTACATAATACCTCATCTCAGAAATATAGACAGATACAAGAAAACATACTAACAATGAACTCCTTAAAAATTGCTAATGAATTGGCCGAAAGCACTTGTGATAATAATCACTATGGATAGTTTTCTGCGCTTAGTCCTCATAAAAGAAACACTGTAAGAACATTAAAAAAGAACATATAAAATTTTCGTTGTCATATTCAATGAAACCAACGCTCCTACTGTAAATCAAGGATAATACATCTCACACAATCAAAATCTAAAACTAACAACACCATAAACACCCCCTCTTTGAAAATGGTTAAAGAAGTGTCCTAAAGCGCCTGAGACAATCGACGATAATGCAGTTTTTGTATTCTCTCACTAAACAGAAAAAATGTAAGAATGATGGAAAAACTATATAAAAAACTTAATGACATTTTCTTTGTCCGTTATTAAAAATCTTTCATTAAACAAAAGCTGTTTAAAAAAAAAAGGTTTCTGCCCATATATATATATATATATATATATATATATATATATATATATACATTCACAAACATTATAGAGCGCAATAGGTATTTGAGAATACATCTTTATTGGACTATAAATGAAAGACAACTTAAAATTTTGGTGCATGTCGCATAACACAATTAACATTGTTATTGCTCTTTTTGGTGTACTGAATGCATTAACATGGCAGTTAACTTCAAGCCACAATGACTCAGAGAAAGTGAGCTTCATGAATGTGTGAACAGCAGGTGGCTCTGCGTGATCTCTACGGTGATAGCAACAGTGTTTGCCTTTATCGTCTTAATGAAATCTCTGTCATTGCCTACATCATAGTGCTCAACATGCTGGTCAAGCTTTGGGTTGTATCTGTCATCAAAATGAGGCCTTACTTTTCCAGCTGCATTCTGCTCCCTTCCAACAACATGTTTAAAAGAAAGGTTGCTTCCCCAAATATATATATATATATATATATATATATATATATTTATTATAAATTAATTGATTTAAAATATGGTTTTTTCTGCTACACAGTTCTAACCATGTTTCAAAAATGGAAGCTAAAAGCCACAAATTTAATTTTGCAATTAGATTAAAGACATTAGTTCCATTCCATCCTCAAGCAAATTTTGGAGTGACTTTTAAAATTACTGGGTTTTAAAGACAGCTAAAATCACGTACTGTTCTTTCTTTTTATTTATATATATATATATATATATAGACACAGAGATATATACAAAAACACTATAGACTGCACTAGGTATTTGAGAATACATCTTTATTGGACTATAAATGAAAGACAACTTAAAATTTGGCCCATGCCGTGTAACACCTATTAACATTGTTATTGCTCTTTCTGGTGTACTGAATGCATTAACATGGCAGTTGATTTTAAGCCATAATGAATAAAAGAAAAAAAATTAACATCATTTAACAAGTGTGACAAAAAAGATAGAACTCAAAATAAACCTTTCCAAAACGGAAAATGGGATTTGAAATTGGAATGAAAGAGGTGATCACATATACCCTGAATCCATCATAAAAATTCAGGATGTGACATTATGAAATACTAAACAATTCAAACAGCTCAGTGTATGGATCAGTTATAATAAATTTAGTGTAGGAAGAGATAAGGAAATTGAACATAGAATAGGTTGCACCTGGAGCAGTTTCGTCCAACTCTGGAAGTTGCTACAAGATCAAAACATTAGCTTAAGAACCCAAGTCATGTTCTTAAATAACCTCGTCAAATCTAGAGTTTTATATGAATGTCATCCATGTTCACAAATATCTAAACTGTCAGATATCTACACTTTCTAAGATCAAAGAGTAAAAATGACTTTGAGCAAATAAAGCCTACATGTCATAGCAAGGAACATCCCACTTCGAACCTGATGGACTGGCACTACAGAAACCATGTCACTTGAAGACTTGCAACATCTAAAATGGATAGCACACATATCTCAAAGAGAAAATAATAGCATTATCATGATGTTGACATTCCACTCTACTTCAAACAAAATGTTAGGCAGGAAGTCTCCATCAATACAGCAATTACTGAACATGAGAAATCTCTTTTAATAGAAAGATTTCATAAATTTCAACTAAATATGAAGGACTGGTCATTGAATGCCAAATGTTTCCATATAAGGAAATGGTCAATACTACCATTATTATTAACCAAGCAATGCTGACAAAATTTTCAAGAAACATTTATACGAGAAATATATAATGGAAGTTTCAGCTTATAATATCTATTCTTATTAAAAATATTGATAATTTTATGTGTGTGCCAGTTTTTATTATGCAAACCAACTAAATGAAACAAATTCTTATTTAGGAATAAATTCAAAAAGATATCAGCAATAGAAATATTTAATTGATTTACTCAATATCCCAGATATCTAAAGAAACTCTTCCTTTATTATTTTAGCTGTTAACACAGACGTTTTGAGATTCAGTAATGTTCATCAGTCTCTCATCCATTAATTTTGTTAAATTTTTTTTATTTTTACAACTTCAAAATTATTGCAGCAGATTTTATTGAGTCCTCAGAGAGTTTTTTTGCGTGAATAATGTGTTCCATTCTCATATACATTTCTTTTAATGACAGGCCACAAGTTTTCTACTGGATTAATATCAGGAGAGGCTAGAGGCCAATCCATTAATTTGATGTCTTTGAAACCAGCAATTTAATTAATAAATTGTTACTGCTATTACTGCTCATGAACTGAAAATTTCAGTCTATTTGAATAAAGATCTTTTTTTCTATATCTTGTTATTTTATTATTAATTATAATAATAGTTGTATTTGAAGCACTGTTAGAACTAATAATATGATTATTATAAAAAATATATTCCCTTTTATTAGAATTCCCTTTATCTCATCACAGTCAGTAGTTAGTGTTGTAGAAATAGTAAATATATTAATAAGTGAACATGCAGTATAATCTTTTAAGTTATCCACATATATAAAATGTGGTACATGTTTATATTTCTCATTTTAAACATTATTATTTTATTACTGGATACCAATATTTGAGTAGCCAGTCCATTTATTTTTTAAACAGTATGTTTTTTTTTTGTCTACCAGCCATCCTTTAATAAGATTTCTCAAATAATCAGACTAGTAGATGAAAATAGATATACTGTTTAAAATAAAATTTAAAGTGATAAAAAATTAATAATTAAAAACGCCATTTGTTCTTTAGAAATTATATATATATATATATATATATATATATATATATATAGGTTCGGGGTTTTTGTATATTATTTGAATTGTTCATGACGATGGATTTCTCGCCAATTAAATCATTAACCTTTGTATTTGTTTTTTGTATGAATAATTCATGAATTTGTAAATTAATTGCACCTTTATTGAAATTAAAATAACTGATCCAAATGCAACTTTTGGATAATAAGTGCGACATTACTGTAATTATTGAACAATAAAGTTCATGCCACTTTGACAGAAAATTTACCAGTAAAAAAGAATTCACTTATCACCATATTTGTATAAGAACGCACAATTGTAAAATGTAAATTCAAACTCAGCGTTGTGACTGCACGCCCAAAAACAATAACTCATTTCTAATAGCATTTTTGGATTACAACAATACATATATTTTTGTTGTCCTCTTATTACTGAGAGTAAAAAACAAGAACAAAATCTATTCCATACCTGAGGATGTCTGTAGGAACAGACGAAAGCTTGTAAAAATAATAAGAACTCATGCAACAGAAATTTATAGAAACAAGGATCTTTTCATTCATAAACATGTTCGGGTTTTTGTATATTATTTGAATTGTTCATTATAATGGATTTCTCACCAATTAAATCATTAACCTTTGTATTTGTTTTTTGTATGAATAATTCATATATATATATATATATATATATATATATATATATATATATATATATATGTGTGTGTGTGTGTGTGTGTGTGTGATAGAAATTGTTGGAAATTAGAATAATCATTTATAGTAATTCATCAAGTCTAGACAAATCTTCAGCAGAATAGAGAAAGCATTGGATGGCCATTTCATCCTATTTGGGGCTCATCAACAGTCTGCATCCACTACTGAGAATCAAACCTGGACCATTATGATACAATGCAAGCATCATACCACTGGACCAACAGGCCTCAGTGATGAAGGAAAAACTGACAAGGCTTAATATAGCATCATTACTCACTAAGTCTCATGATGATACTCCTCCTATTATTCGAAACCCAACTGCTTGTACCCCAAGAGCCATGTCTTCTTTCCCCAAGCTGCTCTTTCCAGAGCATTAGAAGCTGGAACAAGCAAGGATATACAAGTGATAGAAACTTTTGGGGGATTAGAATAATCATTTATAGTAATTCATCAAGTCTAGGTGAATCCTCAACAGAATGCAGAAAGCACTGGATGGCCATTTCATCCTATTTGGGGCTCATCAGCAGTGCACGGCCACTACTGAGAATCGAACTCAAACCATTATGATAAAATTCCAGTGCCATAACACTGGACCAACGGGCCTCAGTGATGAAGAAAAAACTGACTTTACTCAATATAGTTCTGCTACTCACTAAGTTCTGTGGTGATACTCCTTCAAGTATTTGAAATCCAACTGCATGTGCCCCAAGAGCCACATCTTCTTTCCCCAAGCCGCTCTCTCCAGAAGCTGGATCAAGCAAGGATATACAAGTGATAGAAATTTTTTGGTATTAGAATAATCATTTATAGTAATTATTTGACTGTTGGTCCAGTGGTCCACAGACTGCAGCAGAAATACCTCCACATAATGATATGATATTAGTGGTTATGATATCTTCATCTTGATCATGTCTTACAATTTTCTGTGAGGTAGAACCTCAATTTAATGGACTAATATCAGAGATTATCCATTTAATCCAACATTATTTCTTATTACTATAAACATTATTTTTAGTTCACACACACACACACATATATATATATATATATTGATTGATGATTTTCATTAAATATAGACAAGTTTTTGTCAATTTATTTCATGTAAATTCTTTTCATACCATCTATTAGATGATATGAAAAGAATTTACATAAAATAGGGACAAAACTTGTCTATATTATTTAATGAAACATGCATCAATGAAAAAATGCTGCCTAAATACACATACAATATATATATATATAGATATATATATATATATATATACACACTGATGAATGAGGAAAACACCTTAAAAATGCATACCTTTTTTTCTTCAGACCAAGTGTTTTCCAGAAATGGAATCAGTCCATCCAGACAGACATACTGGGATAAAAAGGAGAAAGGGGTGGAAAAAAAAAAGCTGGGAGAGAAAAAAAAAAAGAAAAAGGAAAAAAAATAATATTTGTAATAAACAGGAAGAAAAAAAAATTAAAAATTTAAGAATAAAAAACTAAAAAAATTAAGAGGAGAGAGAGAGAGAGAGAATGAAAGAAAAGTAAGGAAAAAAGGAAGAAATAAATGAAGAGCCAATAGCAAAAATCAATAAATAAAATGACCTAGAAAAAATCTCCCTAAAAGGGCTAAACAAGTTAATATACCAGGTGAGGGAAGGAAAAGGGGGATCAGAAGTAAAAGAGTTACAACAATTTGTAAAAGTATATAAGTCATGTAATTTTAGACAGCAATCACCATGACAGTTATTATATTGCTCTGTAACTTACATTGAGCTCTCATTGGATTAATGTCCTCCTTGGAATAATCCAAACCAATTACAAATTGGTATTATATATATATATATTATAAATTAACTCTGTAAATTTACATAGAGCACTGTTTTGTAAAAATAAAAATATCAATAAGAACAGCGGATTATATATCTCACTGTTCTTTCTTTTTACTAAAATATAATATATGTGCTTGGAAATGTGATCTGAGGAACCAGGAAAAAAACACTTTCCTGGAGAAATAAAATATAATCAATGGACTCTTAAGGTTGCCTGTTTTTTAATTATATATATATATGTATATATATATATATATGTAAGCAAATATATGGATATAGATCCGACAGTATGAAGAAAAATATATACAGAAAAAAAAAAAAAAAATCCTTATATACAATTATGCTGTTTTACTGTTTGGATAAGTCTTGTTCTTATGTACATCGTCTTTGTCATGCTGTATTGATAATGTTATAATTTATGAATATGTCCTGAAGATGGTTTATTAGACCGAAATGTCCGATGTTGACATATTAACATTAAAACAGCATAATTGTATATAAGATTTTTGTTTGTTTTCTATATATTTTCTTCATATATATTATATATATATATATATATATATATATATATATATATATATATAGAGAGAGAAGAAAGAGATATATATGGAGGATAACAGAAAGATAAAATTGGAAAAATCCTATGTAGCATTTTTGTTGTTCAAAATGACTTCAACAAACTAAAATAATGTCCTTATTGATGTAATTAAACATTTATAGGGGGAGAGGATGAAAATATAAACAAAAATGATGCATGATTATAACTGATATATTCATAGATATGCTTAAGATGTCCATTTTTAAAGCTTTAATAAAAGCATTATTTAAAAGTATAAATAATTTTTTTTATCTGTATTGTCAAAATATATGAATTAGTCTGTATTCTATTTTCTAAATTACAAACATGCCTTAAGCTTAGTCAACTATTTATAATTATTTACAGTACAATTATTATTGGTACATATCATTACTATGAGCAGTAATATCACAGCCACTTGGTATTTTTATCTAGTTTTATATTCATATATTCATGAACTAATTTCAGTTTTATCCAAGTAAAAATTTGAGGTTAATGAGGCTTTTAACAGACTTAGGTAATTTAGAGCATGAAAGACATTCATTTAAATTATTTCGCAGCTCAGAATTAATCAAATATTATGTGACAGATTTGCCATTTCCAAAAAAGTGCAATTTCAGAAGAAGCACAAATTTCAGGTAATTTCAGATAATTATCACATGACTGATAATCTGCAGGATTAAAAAAAAAAATCTTTCTGGGTAAAATGTATTGACATGATCCTTGCAAGTATTTATTAGTAACATACATCTTACTTATTATAAAACACAGATTGTGTGTATGTGTGTGTGTGTGTCTGTAATGTTTATATGTTGGATCGAATTTCCTACATTTTTTAGCCGATTTCAACAAAACTTCACAGGACTACATAAAATTACCTTGTGGTGGTTCTAACGGGGCCGAAAATGGGAAAAACACAGTTGTTTTTTTAATAAAATCAATTTGAAAACATGATTAAGACACATCGTGAGAATGAAAGGGGGACAACTCACCCACGAAAATGTAAACAAATGAGCATAGCATGATGAAAAAAAAGCCGAACTTGACGAAAACAAAATTTTATCATCTAATGTTCATATTATTATTAAAGAGGAAAGATCAAAGTATTTTGGGGGTATTTTTTTACATTTTTTTAATCGTTCTTAGCACGTCTGAAAGTGTTTACATCAACCTTAAACAATAATCTTTGTCAATTTTATTTTTCAGTCTTTATGATGGTTGATACTTGATCTATCTCTTACTGTTACATCCCCGGGCAACGCCGAGCTCTACTGCTAGTAATAAATAAGATCATAACTGAAATTCACATTCTTTTTTGTCATATACTATGTCCTTTCAGGAGGTGAAAAATCATGGCTGTCCACAATATCCTGATGCAAACAAGGAGGTATAACTGGCCACTCATATTTGAGGATACCCGCCTTGTGACTTCATGCTAGCACAGCTAGTGACGGCATCCAAGGGCTCTGTCTACCCAATTTCACTCATAAGGTTTGGGTCAACCCGTGGTATGGTTTTCAGGCACTTTTCAAAGGTGCTGCATGCTGGGATCAACCCCTTCAATCTGATAACATCAGGAAGTCTCCTTGCTGACAAATCGACCAGCGTAAGATTCAAACCAGAGTCTCATGGTCAGAGTGTGAATGTTCTAACCACTTGGCCACATGACCATGCTTGGCCAGGAGAAGGCTTATACATAACATCAGGAAGAGGCAGGTGAAGGTCCTGGGAAACATAATGAGGAAGGAGGGCCTAGAGAATCTGATACTCATGGGTCGAATAGAAGGAAAGAGAGACAAGGAAAACAATGCATGACATACCTAGCATCTTTAGGCAAGTGGATGACAGAACGTGGTGTTGGGGAGGTGGCAGAGGGTAGGAACTTATTGAAAGCTGCAAGGGATAGAGGGAGGTGGAGAGCCATGGTTGCCTATGCCCTGAAAGGACACAGTACATAGAAATAAATTTGTTGAATCCACAATTTGTTCTCATTTCCTCATTTAGAACTTTATTCTCTTAGGATATAATCAGGATTCACCAAAATTTCTTAAATAAGGTGACTTATTGAAAATTTGGAAAATAAAGCATGGTTTTGAATCATTCAACTTCAATGTCCTCTGTTAATAGAAGTTATATTGGCTTCAAATATCATGAACATTTGAAAATAGGATAGACTAAGGTGACTTATTGAAAATATTGAATTACGTTAATGTATTATCTTTATTAATATATTAGATATGGTTCTTCAGAAGGATGCTAAGGATATCATGGCTCGAACGTGTGAGCAACGATGAGGTCTTAGAGAAGATGTAAACAAGGAGGAGGGTTATTGTTATGGAGTGGTTTCACAGTGGAGGCTTGTATTTGTACTAAGTCGGTCCTAAAAAAAGGTTTGACGTACAAAATGTTAGGAACTTCATATAATAGGTATGACGCAGAGAAAATCTAGTTGTGATCACTGATAGTTTAGTATTCGACTAATGGTCGTCCAGCATCGACTGACTGACCGACCCACTGAGCCGACTCCCTTGTTACTCTTACTAATCCTACTTATTATAGGTTGGAGAGTCTATTAACAATAGAATAGGTGTGTTCCACTATAACAGTTATACTTAACATCAGGAAGAGGCAACTGAAGTTCCTAGGACACATAATGAGGATGGAGGGTCTGGAGAAACTGATACTCACAGGTTGAATAGAGGGAAAAGAGAACAAGGGGAAACAATGCATGACATACCTAGTGGCTTTAAGCAAGTGGATGACAGAACATGGTCTGTGGGAGGAAGCAGAGGGAAAGAACTTGTTGAGAGCTGCAAGGGATAGAGGGAGGTGGAGAGCCATGATTACCTACATCCTGAAAGGACATGGCACTGAGAAAGAAAAAAGAACTCCACCCATTTATAACCCATCTGTGGTCTTGTTTTCAAATCTATTCACGCAAATATGTCAAGTTTTTCATTGTTTTCTTTGCTTCACCTGTGAGTGTTAGATTCTCCGAGCATATTATCTCATTATGTTTCCCAGAAATTTTAACAACCTTTTTCTGGTTATACGTATACTTCCTTCTTAATCCTATTTTCCTAAGACTTCTTCATTGCTCAGATATTCTGTCGAAAGAGTATTCATCGGTAGAACCACAATTCCTGGCTTAAAATATCTTCAACATTGAGGAGATTGACTAGCATCATAGAAATATTGGATATGAGATATTACATAGCAGATTAACATTCTTTTCACCGTTTCAAGTTCAGTAACTCTTTCCAGTATTGATAGGGCTTTCTTCCCCATTATTTTCTCTCCAAGTTACATGTACCATCCATTTTAGTTGTTGCTATATCTGTTTTTACAATGTGTCCAAAGTAAAATACAAGATGACTATGAAAAGTTTTGAGCCTGATGTAATGACTTCAGTACTTTAGGATTGATGTAATGGAATAACCTGTCACCCCCATGAGTAACTAGCTATAAATATCTGTAAGTAAGCGGACTACAGAGACTAGCTGGGATCTGTTGAGTATGACTCAGATTTACGCGAGAACTACCGACCTTCCAGTAGTAGCACTCACTACAGGATTGACATGCGATGACATTGTGCATAACTGTCATCTTATTTCTTATTGTACTTTTTTCTTTTTTTTAAGCATTACGCCCCGAGTAAGGAGTGAAGCCACTGGGATACAGGGGGTTGCAGAAGATTAGGAGCAAGAGCAGATAGGAGTGATAGAAGAAAGGATGAGGAGAGGGATAGTGGATAGATCAAGGTAACTGGAGATGTCGATTGACATTACATTTGAATAGTTGGAGATTATAGCTCTCAGGGAAACAGTAATTGGGAAGGGTGTTCCACAGGCGAGAGGTGCGAGGTATGAAGCTATTGAAGTAGAAGAGACGGCTACATTTAAAAGTTTCTACAGTGTAAGGGTGGGAGCGGGATGCCAGCCTCGTAGGGCGCTTGAATTCATGGAGTCTGGGAACCAGTGAAAGCAGCTCATCGGAAAAACCTTTACTTATTTTATCCACTGTTTTTCAAGTATATATTCCTATTAGAGCTTAAGAATCCCTTTCAAAACAAATCTTATGTTTGGTCATTTGGTCAGATTTTGGGGAGTCAGTTAGGCTGAGAACTTCTCAGCACCTCCTTTGTACATCTGTTTTTGTCATATTTTGCCATCATCTACTAAAAAACATAAGAAGAGAGAGAGAAAAATTTTTTTTAAAATGAATGTAAGAGAGAGAGATTTTATGGAAACAAAACAAATTTTGTTCATATAAAAAAATAACTGCAAAGGATGAGAAGTGAAAACTGTTGCAAAATTGCTTTTAAGAAGATTGAAAGAAACAAAAATACAAATCAAAATAGAAGTTTTCGAAGGATTAGTTTGATTGAACATGTTCAGAATACCGAGAAGAGTGTAGGAAAACTGATTTGATCTGGAATTGGTTATAATGATGTGAATGATAAACAGTAATAATAAAGAGTATTTTAAGTCACCTGCCCCATTCCACATAGTTCCCTTAGTGGCTAATAAATGAGGATAAGGTAAGACATACTAACACATAATCTAGTGATCCCTTGAGGCATGAAACTGACCATCACCATGCAGTGTTGATTTTCATATCCACAATGTATATAGTCCTAACTCCTCTATCCACAATATCAAGCACACCTCTCAATAAATATAATATTTATAAAGTATTTTGAGCAAAGATGGATAAACAGACTCACAAAAACAAGGTTTTTTTTCCATAACACCACTTTCTTTTACTTCTCTTCATTCTTTGGCAAAGTTTATTGTTTTAAAAAAATGATGACTGGACATGGAATAAGGCCTAAACACATGATGAAAGTGAATTTATACATTTTTTTTGTTCTTGAGAATTTACAACAAAAATATTGAATACTATTTATTTTTAGATTGTTTAATAACAAGAAGTATTAGATATTTACAAAATTCTAAAAACTAAATTTCATGCTTCATGAAATTTTTATATATTTTTCTATTTAAGCATTTTGAAATTTTTATATCATGGGGTGTTTTTTTGTAGGTTTCCCCAGTGAATATGTGGTATTGTGGTATATGTAGGATTGAATGGTGATGAATGAGTTCTTGTGCTGAATGCGTTAATTGTATTGAATGAATGGGTCGTGATAGTGATTAGCCAGGAATAGGATAATTAGCAAAGACCAGCCTCTCCCCACTTCCCCTTTCGGCTATGTGCCACAATTATTGTATAATTATACAGTAATAAATAAAATTCTAAAAACTGTTATAAAATAAAATAAGACATATCTTGGCTGATTTACAGGCAAATACTCAAGAGTGAGAGCCGGATGTGAACAGGACAAAGCCCTGTCACAAAATGACCATTATCTTCATTTACAAATGTCCCCGACACACGAGTTCCAGTCAAAAAATAAAATAATATTTAAAGTGTTCTATTTTTTGTCCAATAAAAATGCTTCCCTCCTAATTATACTCGCTTCATTTTTCGAGCCTGTTAAGCCATAAAAAAATACTATAAAAGGGGTCACACGGAAGTTCAACAGTCAGTTAACAGGTGGCCAGTGAACAGACCTGTCTGGTCATTGCTGTCAGCAGGGGAGCATCAACCACTGTCAACATGTGTGAACTACTATGAGAGATCGACCAGATCCGAAAGCCGGCTTATGAACTTTACCACACCAAGGTAGCTGTCCCAAACCCTCATGTTCCTGTTGAAATAAACCACGTAAATCTATTTCTGCTATTGTCGTATTTCTTTCTTGCAACCATACGCTTGTCTATAACAAAACTAATACAATTACAAGTAATACAATGCACTATTTATCATTTATTAATTTATAAAGAAATAAATGTGAAAACAACTTTTTATTCATAAATTTATAAGCAATATTTTATTAAAATATATGAACCAAATATTAAGAAATCCCTATTATTTACCATTTTATACAGTTTGAATCAATTGACAATTATTTTTTGCCAACCATTTTAATAAATAATATAATAAAGAAATAGTGTGAATAAATAATCTAATAAAAAAACAATGTTTATTATTTTTGTTGCCAATTCAACAGAACAAAGAAAATGTGTAAATTCACTTTCATATGTTTGGGTTTTATTACAATTCTAATCATCACTTTTTAAAACAATAAACATTGCCAAAGATTGAAAGCAGTTAAAAAAAGCAGTGTCATGGGAAAAAGTGTCCTTTTGACATTACAGCTTATTGTGGGAACAAAGAGCAAAAATGTTATTGGCTTTTATATTCTTTCATGAAAGAACTACTATTACCACAAGCCAAGATACATGACCACAAAAGTACAAAAAAAATGAAAAAATTAAAAGTAAAACAGTAAATCAATAATGTCATGTTATTCAAAACATATAACACAGAACTCAATCCCAATCCAAGAGGCACAGGGTAGTAATGGATAGCGGTTCGGACTGAGGTATCGCAGAGCCACGTTCAAATTCCAGTCAAATCCATTACATTCACTTATGTGCTAATATCCTTGGGAAAGGTATGAATCCTCTTCTTCTCCCCCTAGCTATGAGTAAATAGCAAGACAGACTGGGTTCTATAGCCTTGGATGGCAACTGGTCTACTGCAGAAAGAAATGGCAACCTATTTCAGGAAAAAATATGCCTCGTCAGTCATGTATCGAAAGATACATGACCGCTTAAGCGTGTATCACGGGATAACAATAACTAACTGAATCATATATATATGTGTGTGTGTGTGTATATATATATATATATATATATATATACACACACACACACATATATATATATAGATATATATATATATATATATATATGCATACATACATACATACATAAAAAATAAAAAAAAACAAGTACTATTCACTTTTGTTTATTAGGCATCGAACTGTATCCCTTCACATCTATGAACTTGCCTGATTAACCTCATGTATATTTATGAGCACCCCTAAATTTTGAAAAACCAATAACATTTTTGCTCTTGTATATAAACACTTGTCACAAATAAAATCCTTACATTTGCCTCAGAGAACGAAACATGTCAGCTAAGTTTTTCATCTTAATTCATATTTTCCTTTTACAGATATACTCTATCTGTAATTTCATATAAATCTGTGTGTGTGTGTGTGTGTATCCAAAAAGACCTCTGTGAGAAAATTTTATTGACATGTGTGACAGAATAGATAAAGACCAATTTTTCAAACATTATTTTCCTTGACAAATGTTGCATAACTTTCAATGAACCAGATGGATGTAAAGAAGATTTGAATACTACTTGTAGAAACTGCCCTCACTGGCTGAGATGGCAACAAGATGGAGATGCTGTGATATTTGGTGGTGGGAATATAGGTGATGAGCCCATGTCAAGATAACAGCTCAGACGTACATTTTTTTGTTTTTATTTGTTAAGGTAGACATGAGAGCACAGTTTAGGAGTAATTATTTTCATGTACAAGAATTCTACATCTTATTTAGCAAAGAAAACCAATGAATATCTGAATAAAAAGGGTTTTATCTGATGAAGTGACTGCCATAGCATGCAGAATAGAGGCAGAGGGTGTGACAGCCATGGGTATCTATATCAAGAGGGCATCCAATCAAAGAGTGAAATAAAGATTTAGTTTATATTTAATTTGAATAAAGTGTTTATTTAGTGTTTCATCTACTTTTACATATTTAAAATGTCTTCTTTTCTCACATTTCTCAGTACTAGGCCCGATAACCTTATAGGTGACCCCACTTGAGTCTTAGAGGCATACAATCAAGGAATTGGCCCCGGGCATGACTCAACATCACCAAACCTCTACATGTCACTTGGCTTGTTCATACAATCATAACCCAACTGAAATCTTGTGGAGTATTGTAAACAAAGTAAGTTTACATGACAGATTGCAATTTACTTGAAAAAAAAAATGCATTTTGGAATGGTATTCTGTGAATTCTGCTTTGTATGAAGAAATGCAGCAGCTAAACAAAAAACAAAAAATAAAAAACAAAGGAGAAATCACATCTAAAACCAGGTCTTTATAAACATTGTACACATTTTGTAGTTACAATTTTTTTTACAACAGTGTTTCTTGGAGTTGTACTAATTGGGTTAAAAATGTAAAACTTGGAAAATCCAGTAAAATATGAAAATCTTTTGTAACATTTTCATAATAAGATGTACACTATAATTTATACATATTATGTAAAATATTATGATCATTAATAGTGCAATTATTTCCATGAGTGGCAAAAAACGTGATATACAGTATTCGGATGAAACAAAAATTAGTAGCATTTTTTAAAATGAATTTCAAAGACAATATTTAGATATTTGTATATAGATTTTTAACATCATATGTGCTATTTTGTTTTTCTACCTTTCACAGTCTTTGAGGTAAGTTCATGAGTTCATGTTCCAAGAACTTGGTTCCTTTCTGTGGTTTTTACAGGCGCCAAGAGAATTGAAATTTTTCTCATTAAGAGAATTTTGGTGGGATTGAAATGAGTGGTAATCCAAAGGTGCAAAATCAGGTGAGCATGGCAAATGTAATAGGACATACCAGACAAGCCACACCAATATCTCCAAGGTGTGAATGGTGACATAAAGTATTGTTCTGATGAAAGAGGACACCTTTCCAATTGACAAATACTGGATGCTTTTCATTTATGTGATTTGCTTGGGAACAATGAATTCAACAAATTGATTTTGCAAAGGATCTTATAATACACAATACCGTTCCAATCCCACCAGATGTACAGCCTCATCATCTTTGGATACAGACTTGTTTCTTGAGTATTTAATATTGGCTTTTCTTGATTTTTAACAATGTTTTTTACTCCACATTGTTGTAGGCAATACATTTTTGCTCAACTGTTATTATTCATAAAAAATATTTATTAAAAGTGTCATTTTTGTTGTAGAGAATTGCAGCTGGAAATGCAGTCCATTATATTTTTTCTGTTAAAGTGTGAAGCACTCAAATATTCTTGCAAATCATGTATGCAATATATGGTGTATTTCTGTAGTGTCCTGTATCATGTGACTTGGATGATCAATTATACTGTAGGCTTACCAGAATGTTTTCAGCCTTCCTAATAAAAATTTCTGTTTCTGAGCTGAGCAAACATCATATGAACTCAGCTATGGCACTGTATCCAATAGTGTCATCCTACTGGTTCGCGTGAACTCGTTGTTGAACTATCCCAAAATAATCTTATATATTAATAGCCGATATATAATACCTAAAAATATAATTAATACCATTGCTGTAAGTTCTGTGGCGGCTGAAAGAATGTTTTCTATGATGACAAAAGAAATTCTCTTGAAGTTAAAACTTGTCATGAATTTGATAAGCCTTCCATTAGATCTTTGGGACTGTAGTAGTTCAGTTCAAATATGGCTAAGAAACCATAACTCAGCTGATGAAACTGAACAAAATGCAATCAAAATGTATCATACTTTTAAAGAGAAATTTGATGAGAACAGAATTTCAGTCTGGAAATATTTTACTAAATAAATGTTTTCTATTAAATTATCAAAATGGTTTAATTCTTTTTGATGTTATAAAGTGATTTGTTTCTATTCTCAGATTGAAAAGAAAATAAGCAGACTAGGTTCCTAAAAGTTACCTGCCTTTATAGAAATAGTTCCTGGAAATTTGGGATGCCATTATTGAACATATCCATAAATGGCAATTTTCTTTTACTGATTGTACAGTAGATTTTACTTTTCCAAAATAAAAGACAAAAATGCATCTAATCTTCCTCCATTTTATCTTTTAACATAAAACCATTTAAAATTGTTAATCCACACAAAAATCATCAAAAAAATACATGTTACATTGTCACCAATGTTATAAATTTCAGTCACATGTGAAATGAAATCACATGTTCATTTGTGACCAACTTTTACTCCAACCCAATATATATAAAAGATATTACCGATATTATGATTAATAGCTTTTATGATAATAATAAATACCATAATGATTTTATTTTTCTCACTAATCCTGCTCTATATTAAGCAGCTCCTTTTGTAGTCCTTTAATAAAAACAGTGTTTACATAATCTATATAAATAAATATGAATGTCAGTGTGTCACACTTTTTCAATTAAAGAGACACAACTATAACTTTTAAATATCTCATATATATTATGTAAACAGTGTTTACATAATCTATATAAATAAATGTGAGTGTCAGTGTGTTACACTTTTTAAACTTTACTCCTACAGGCCATCGCCCAACCTATCATACCATTCTGGAATCAGGCTGGATCTGTGAGCAAATTAAAAACATTCCTGGCTGGATCTGGACCCACAATCCTGAGATTTTGGATTCAAAAGTTTTCACTACTGCCATTGTTTTTTGGTAAAATTTTAAAGGGATTTCCTTTGCAACAAATTTGTTTCTGCGATGATAATTTTTATAACCTAGAAATGAATTTTGGAATAATCAAAATTAATTGCGGAATGCACCAAAAGTCACCCATGTAATAAAAATAATTGTTGTATGGAAAGTAAGGACCTACGTACATCAAATTGTCTTTAAATTAAGTGGCGGCAGATGAATTATCATTGAAATTTTAAAAGTTAAGCTTAAATATTAATGAAATACAATGCAGGAATCAATTTTGAGTTCTTCTGTAGTTTAGTGTTAGATATTGCATATGGCAGATCTTCGCTAACAGAGACACAGATTGCAATCAAAAGAGCCAAGGATGCAGTAAGGAAAAGAAAGTACCATGCAAATGAAAACCCAGATCAAAAGACAACCAGGAGAGCTTCTAATGCTGAGAATATAGACTTAGCGACTCTGAAACCCCTCAACATGCCGATGCCCCAATCAAGAGTCCTCCACAGGACTTACCTTAAATGCCCACTGATAGGGTGACCTTTAAGCTAGTTAATGAATATCTTGACCTTGTCCCATGCCCTGTAACTATCATAAATAAAACCTGAATATGAATATATATGTAAATTTAAAAAAAAATTATTTCAACCTAACAGAGCCACAAACACACAGGCGTTTACTGAGTGTGAAAGAATATGAAGGAAACATTATTATTAAGAACAATAAAAGAACAGAATTTAACAGGACAGAAAATAAGAACTGACATTGCATTTAAATTTTTGAATATCAAACTTGAATGGAAAGCAAGAAGAGCAATAGTAGAAATCGTTAGCATAGAGCATAGAGATACATCTATTTATTTCAATGATGAGATACTGCTGCCAATTTAGTAACGTATTTAAATTCATAGAGTCTAGTTACCATAGAGGGAAGTTCAGAAGAAGGGAAGCTACATTATGGTGATGGGAAAGTGACAACTTTTGCTAATGATAATATACATATATAATGCAGGCACATATATAAGTGGACATTATGATCAACACTTAGTGGTGACAGCATCCTTCATGCTTAAATGTAATTGTCATAAAATATTTGCTGCTTAATTACACACAATTCAAATTTACATGTACATCTGCTCTATCACAGATATTGATCACTTTAACACAATAATTTTTAGCATAGCTCAAAACTATATTTTTATCATATATATATATATATATATATATATATATATATATATATATATATATATATATATATTTTATACACGTTTCATTAAATAATATAGACAAGTGTTGTCTATTTATTTTATGTATAATGAAAACTCTAACATTTTTAGGCATTTAAAAACAACATGCCTGCCCGCACACACAATTCCGTAAAATACTTGTCGAAAACACAACTATACTTCGACATGAAAAACAATAGACAAAAAACTAAAAATACTTGAAGCATTATACATCAAACAGTTAAAACCCAACCTAAACAAAAATCAACTATGGAATCTCTACAAATATTCTTAAATGTCTATAATTTCTATAATAGGTAACAGAAGCAATTGGTTTATACCAACGGCTTTCCTTATTTCATTCTACAATTCACTCTCATAGTCATCATGTGACGTCATGAGATGCGTGCGATTTTTCGCTTCTAGCGTCTTATATGCGTGTTTCATCGTTGCTTAGTGATCCACTATGTAAACAAAAACAATGACAGACTATCATCACTGTCGTGTCCGTATATTGTTTGATATGTTTGTAATTACATCTTGGTAATGGCTTGAGTAAGCCGAAAGCTTAGATTTTATTAAAAAATAATGGATAAATATTGTGAATTTCTTTTTTCGGTTAATGATAATGTTATCAAACTTATCAGAAGATACGAAAAAATTTTACATAAAATAAATAGACAACACTTGTCTATATTATTTAATGAAACGTGTATAAATGAAAATATGCTGCCTAAATACACACAATATATATATATATATATATAAATATATGAATTATTCACACAAAACTAATGCAAAGGTTAATGATTTTAAATGGCGAGACATCCATCTCGCAAACAATTCAAATATTACACAAAAACCTTAGATCCATTATGAATGAATTGATCCTTGTTTATATAAATTTCTGCCGTATTAGTTGTTATTTTACACAAGCTTTCGTCTGTTCATACAGACATCTTCAGGTATATAATAGATGTTGTTCTTGTTTTTTTTTTCTTTTCTCTTAGTAATAAGAGGACATCGAAAATATATGTGTATTGTATCCGAAATGCTATTGAAAATGAGATATTGGTTTTGAACGCGCAAAGCAACGCTGAGTTTGATTTTTGAATTTTTTTTTAAAATGTTTGCGTTTATACCAAATATGGTAATGAACAAATTATTTTACTGGTAAATTTTACTGTCAAATTGGCATGAACTATATTGTTCAATAATTACAGTAATGTCGCACTTATTATCCAAAAGTCGCACTTGGATCAGTTATTTAAATTACGATAAACGTGCAATCAATTTACAAATACATGAATTATTCACACAAAACTAATGCAAAGGTTAATGCTTTTAAATGGCAAGACATCCATCATCGCAAACAATTCAAATATTACACAAAAACCTTAGATCCGTTATGAAAGAATTGATCCTTGTTCATATAAACCTGAAGATGTCTGTATGAACAGATGAAAGCTTGTGTAAAAATAACAACTAATACGGCAGAAATTTATCCAATATCTCATTTTCAATAGCATTTCGGATACAATACACATATATTTTCGATGTCCTCTTATTACTAAGAAAAAAAACAAGAACAACATCTATTATATACCTGAAGATGTCTGTATTCATAATGGATCTAAGGTTTTTGTGTAATATTTGAATTGTTTGCGAGATGGATGTCTCGCCATTTAAAATCATTAACCTTTGCATTAGTTTTGTGTGAATAATTCATGTATTTGTAAATTGATTGCACGTTTATTGTAATATATAAATATATATATATGTATATTATATATATATATATATATATATATATATATATATATATATATATATATATATATGTATATTTGTATATATATATATATATATATATATATATATATATATATTTTGTATATATATATATATATATATTTTATATATATATATATATATATATATATATATATATGTATGTTTGTGTATATATATATATATATATATATATATGTTTTATATATATATATATATGTATGTTTGTGTATATATATATATATATATATATATATATATATATATGTATGTATGTATGTATATATATATATATATATATATATATATATATATATGTATGTATATTTGTATATATATATATATATATATATATAGATACACACATAAATACACACTTATGTATCTATGTAAATCATACATAAATATACAAATATTTAATATTAAAAACATATATATATCAATACCTGAAAACTATATTTTTATTATATATATATATATATATATATATATATAATAAAAATATATATGTGTTTGTATTTTGTGTATATATATATATATATATATATATATATATATATATATATATATACACAAAAATACACACACACACACACACATATATATATATATAGGTAACTACATTCATCTCAGAAAACCTTCGGTTTCTTGATTTGCTAATGGTCAAATCAATCTTGAAAGAAAAAAAGGTTTTAAAAAAAGAAAGAGCTATGAACATGAACATCTGTCAAAAATAATCGTACAGCATACAGGTCCAAAGCCCAAAGGAAAAATCCCTGATACAAGTAATCAACTAAAAGTGCTCAATACAAAAGTAGAGCAGACATATATATATATATATATATATATATATATATACACAAACACACACATATAAACACATGATGATGATGATGATCCACTGCATCTTCACAGATGATGGCTGCCTAATTATGTTGTTCCGCACCGTGCACCTCTCTCATGCATGACCCCAAAGGTGACTTGCCAGGCTGACTGCAGACTTGCATGACTTATTACACAAGTGACAGATAAACAGTGTGGTTGCCCCAAGCTTGATGGATTCGTACAGCTGTGCCTGATTACTGTGCACTACCATGTGTCTTTTCAGTCCGGAGCTGGTTTTGTATACCTTGTCACACAGCATGCAGGCTGTGGCACTGTGTGTCTGGGGAATGTCAAGGACAATTTTTTATTTATGTAACTTCATATGATTCACCCAGCCAGCCTTTGAAAGAAGCATGCACCGACAGACAATATTCTTTGATGAGTTGACAACTGTCTCTTATTTGCTCTTTCCATCCAGTTCTCCCAATTGTTGATATCAAATGCCGTGTATATGTACATATATAATGGACTCTCCTATTGTGAACAATAAATGAGGGTCAGCAGTGGATGGTGCCATTTTGTTTTACACTTATGCATGCTAGCAGGGGCTATTGTAGAGAAAATCAAGTAAGGAAAAGACATATTTCATTTGTGCTTTCTTCAGTGTGATACTAGCCCAGCCTTGCTGCAGGCCTCAAAGCCATATTGACAGATGAAATTTGTTCAAGCAGGATTTTGATGGCATCTCTACTTCAGAGTTTGATGAAGCTGATCGCAGTGCTTCAGTTTACTGTCTTCAAAACCCTTTAGCTTAATGAAACATGTCATGCCACTCCTTTTGGTTCGATGCTTGGATTTCCCAGGTTTTCAGATCAAAGTTGAGATATTTTTAATTGTCTTTCAATTTGTCTTTGTTGCTTAAGAGTGGATGTCCAATTGAACACTTCGAGTTTGTCAGTTATCCATACAGCAATATTTTGGAAGCTTATCCAGTCTCACAACATGACCGACATACTGAAGTTGTATCTTTGCTAGAATGGTTTCAATGCCTGAGTTGTTGCTACATTTCTTCAGTATTGCACTATTCTTGACCCTGTCATCCCATTTTATATCACATATGGCATGAAGACAGTGCATGTGAAAGGCATCAAGTTGATTTATATGTTTGCAGTATAGAGTCCAAGTTTCAGCACCATAGAGAAGGGTTGAGATAACAACTGATCTGTATATGTTGATCTTTATTGAGAGACATTTCTTTGGTGTTCCATAACCTACGTTTAAGGTTATCGAATTCTGTACAGGCTTTGGCTATTCTGGATTAGATCATTCTTTCCATTTTTCCATTAGAACAGAATGTTGATCCGAGATATGTTTGTAATGATGTACCATAAATCAAGGCGTAAGAATTTGTGACAGATGTACTGGCTGGTACATTAGCTCAGCCTAATTTATGTCGATACTGAGTCCAAATGCTTTTGCTATAGCAGAGAGTTTATCAAGGATAGTTTGATTGTCTTCTAGACTGTGTACTAATATGGCAACAGCATCTGCAAAGAGATCATGTACCAGTTGCAGACCAAATTTTGATTGTGCTTTAAAACATTGCTGATCGTATAGACCTTCACATGTTCTGAATTCAACACTGGCTCCTTCACTAAGGTCAGAGAATACTTTTTAAGCATAACAGAAAAGCAAAGTGCAAAAAGAAGAGGAATACAATAATATATATATATATATATATATATATATATATATATATATATATGTATGTGTGTATATATATATATATATATATATATACAGACACAGATATATGTATGTATGTATATATATATATGTGTGTGTGTGTATATATTTATATATACACATGTTTATATTTATACACATGTATGTATATATATTTAAATATACACATATGTATGTATATATATACATACACATACATATATATATAGACACACACTCACTCATAGATAATAGCTAGCCACTCGTATTCAGGGATA
>CAHIKZ030000702.1:632500-680000 GCA_903632075.3 Acanthosepion pharaonis | reverse complement strand
GGTAAAAATTAAAATGGCACCATTCCTGTCCCTCAACTATTCTCACTACCGTGGCTTTGTTTTAATCTAGGTTCATTTGTAAATTCCCCTTCTTTAAGATCAATTGGATCAGTGGGAATCAATGAACTATTTTAAATTAATACCCATCTAGTTTTTCAGTCACCTTCTTGCTTCACAACGATGAGTGCTATTATCGAATTATTTTTTGTTGGGGTATCTTCTTATATTGCAAACAACTAACTTATTAGTCATTGAACAGTAATGATCTTTTGTCTTGCTTTCTCTTAAAACATTTACTACAGTTTGTTCTATATTCCAACTGGTTTTGCCTGTGTAGCAACAAATAAATCAATGATCCACCTTGAATCAACATGTGTCTAGTACAAAATTATGCTGCTGTTAAAACTACAGCAATAATAATGAACAAATTTGAATATGCAACAAAATATCTCTTCCTCTAAATTATAAGGGGAAAAAATATGTCAACGATTTATCTGGAATCTTTATACCACTTATTCACCCCAGCAAGGGTTTCAGTTGACATTAAGTACTGAATTAAAAAAAAAAAAAAAACAGATTCCACAAGTTAGAGAATAAACAAAAAATGACATTACCAAGCAACAATTACTTTTTGTGGTTTTTAGTTGCTGTTAAATGTTTTTCCTTGACTTTGTACCTTCACCATCATTTGTCAAATGCTGCTTGAAAAATAAAGAAAAACTATTGTAGCGAACTTGGTTTAAATATCAAGACTGAATAGGGATTTGATTTTCGGACATATTTCAGATTTTGCAAGAAATTATTTTCCTAACGCAAACATGCATTAGACTGACAAAAGAAAGGTAAGCAAGATGCTGAGAAATGGAAAAATTTCACTGGAAACAAAGAAGAGTGTTGATTGCTTTGTGATGTTCATCCTCTTATATGGCTGTGAATGCCAAACAATCTCCCTCCAGGTGGGGCGAAAACTGATGACAGCAGAAACCTGGTTCTACAGAAGGATAATGAAAATTCCATGAATGAAGCAAATAAGCAACAAGGAAGTTTTAAAAAAATGGCAACAGAAAGAACACATGTTCAGAATAAGGAAAAGACAGTAGAAATTCCTTGGACATAATGAGGAATGAGGGCTTGGAAAACTTAACCCACATGAGGACAAGAGAGATAGGGGATGGTAGCAAGTCACCTACCATGATCACATTGGAAATATTTTTTTAGCCTACAGAAGGAAAAATGTACTTTTCCTTTCTGTATGATAAATAAGAAAATGAATTCATTACTAAAAAAAATTAAATTTACCTTGACAAATGAATGATGAAGTAAAATCTTTTAGTTAGATAAAAATAATAGGCAACAAATGTTAGTATTTAATTGACACTGACTTACTTTCTCAGCAATAATCTAAATTATAATGCAGTTTTTTTTATACTTGTAATGTTCCATGCATATGGTAGTACAAGTGAACAACTTGCCAGAGTCGATCCTTCAAATCTACAAATCAACCATTCATCCTTGCATGGAGTATTGCTGCCATATATGGTCTGGAGCCCCTTCTGTTTGTCTCAAGGTCCTTGATAAACTCTAGAGACGGATATGGAATGTAATTGGCCATGATCTGGCATCTCGTCTGCAGTCGCTCTCTCACAGATGTGCTGTCGCCTCCCTCTGTCTTTTTCACAAATACTTTCACAGTAACTGCTCCGATGTGCTGCTTTCGCTGGTTCCCAGACTTCATGAATTTAAGCGTTCAACTAGGCTGGCATCTCTCTCTCACCCTTTCACTGTTGAAACTGTTAAATGTAGCCATCTCTTCTACTCCAATAGCTTCATGCCTCACACTTCTCGCCTGTGGAACTCCTTCCCCTTTTCCTGTTTCCCTGATAGATACACTCTTCAACTATTCAATATAATGTCAATTGACATCTCCAGAAATGTAATGCCTTGATCTATCCCCTATCCTTCTCTTCATCCTTTCCTCTATCACACCTATTTGCTCTCACTCCAACTCTCTGTAACTGCTTGTGTGCTAGTGGTTTCCCGCCTTGCTTGTGCTGAAATGCTTGGAAAAAAAAATGAACCAATCAGTTCTGCCAGTCAGGCAAAAATAAAAGAATTGATAAGATAAAATTCATTGCATTGCTGATCAAGGTAGAATATCTCTTTGTGGATGAGGGGGAGTGGCCTGGAGTATGCGGCAAATTGGTAGGGGCTGGAGCTGATGCATATGTCAGGTCACTTTACTGAGGTCACTGGTGGTAATACTGACAGCTTGTCATGACTTCTGATACTGTCATGCATGGCGTTCTTAAAAGAATACTGGATAGATCATGATTCAGTGATTTTTTTTTCATACCTTTAGCTTTAGCAGCAATATCCATAAATGGTTCTTTTAAATTGTATTTTGCATTTTTGGGGAGGAAATTTGTTTTGTGATCTAGATGTGATGCTTGGAACCCCTGTGCATAGGACAACTTTTTTTACTTTTAGTTTTGCATTCACATCCAGGCAAGAGCTTTTGATACAGAGGGGAACCAGAAATAGATCTAAATTTGAAGTAGTGTATAACATACTATTTGCTAATGACTTCTCCACTGACGATGGCATCTGTCAATCTTGAGAGATAATGGATATGTACCAGGCGGGTTTTCTCTCCAGAATACAAGCCTGGACAGGATTCTTGTGAGAGATCAGCTATTAAGCATGTAGCATGTCTCTCTTCTCCATGTTATCAATATTGTCTAAAAAGCCAATACTACTTGGCTTTTGTGTCATCTCAGAAGATACTAGAATAAGGTTAGATGCAATGTTGGTCTGCCTTTGGGACTTTGGATTCAGATTTGATAACCTGAAGAAGCCTATCCCTCTTCAAGCTGATTTTGAGTTATTTTTACCTTTTCTCTAGACTGGTTGCTTTAGAAAGCATAAAGCACCCAGTCTGCAATTTAAACTATAAGCTATTTAACCATTTAGCATTCAATACACCCAAACCCTGTCTGTAAGTATTGGCTCTCAATGTTCAACCCGACATAAACTGTCCCATGTATACTCCGCCATATCATATGACATCATCAACACAGATAATACAGGAAGTCATACAAACAGTGAAATTTTGAGAGCCAATATTTGAAGAGCAGGCTTGAGCATTCTGAATGCTAAAGGGTTAAAAAAATGTGCAAAATGTTAACAGATTTGGTTAAAATTTGAGCTTAATATGTCAATTCCAGGTTCCATGCACCTTCCTTCTACTCATTCAAAGTTAAAACACACTAATGCACATTATATTAGTATCTAAATAAATTTAACTTCTATGACAACACGTGGGTTAAGACCAAATGAGTGGAACATATTTATTGCAAGCAGTATTAAGCTATGAAAATTTTTTGCATTGCCTATCAACAGCCAGTGCAAAATTATTAATTGTAAATTTTACAATAATCTAGCAAGGTTAACTTGTACTGATGGTATTAAAATAGATTTCAAAATCATGAAATTTTATCAGTTGAACTGCAACAGTTGCCATGGGATCCAAATACACAGATAATAGAAAAAGCTTAAAAATTTCAAATAAAATCTTGAGTTTGTAAATTTCGGAATGCTGTTAAGAATTGTTTTCCCAGGTTACATCAAATTTAAAGTGATTTTCCTATTTTTTTTTTTTTCCCTAAGAGAATGAGATGCTTCTTAATAATAAACTTTGCATCTGCCATTCTACTTAAGTCCAATTACAATCACAACTTTAAAATATTGAGAGCACAAAAATAAATATTCTTCTCATCTGATTCAAATAACCTAAACCCAAACAAAAATTTCCTCAAAATGACCTTGGAGTATTTAACTCTCATAGATAAAATATCATTCTGATAATAAATGGTGATGAAAATAATGATAAACAAAAATATATTTTTAAAAAAATGATTAATAGAGAATGCTTTCCAACAAGAGAATTATGTTTCTTAAAGAGAGAAAATTGGTCATCTCCAATTTCAAAGGCTGCAAAAATGACAAATTTCATATAAGGTTTTAACCTTTTTTTATTTCTTTTCTTTTCATATATTTGGAGTTTACAAAAGGAAAGAAAAGTATTTGATTGATAGAAAAATAAGTAACGTATTTAGAGAAGATAAATTCTTGCAGCTTTACTGATCAATAAAATATCAATAAATGTATATATATATATATATATGTTATTTAATACTATTTATCATAAACAGAGCATTTGCTGAAATACTTGTATCTATAAAATAACAACGTTAAACATAAAAAAATGTCTTTAATAAATAAATTGTCGGACCTTGTCCATTTCTTAATATATGACGTCATTTGTTTACATTTGATACGCCAGAGCAGTTATGAATGTTCGAGATTCATGGAAGATTGAAGTTTATAAACAGTAAATTCGACCTTGTCTACCGAACGCTTCTTTGTAGCCTAGAGGTAAGGCACGTCAGCGTATATGACGGTTCCGTATAGGATGCAGGTTTGAATCCTGTCAAAGAACGAATATTTTCTATGAAAATTTCTCGGACATTCAGGCCGGTAAATGTTATTTAATACTGTTTATCATAAACAGAGCATTTGCTTAAATACTTGTATCTATAAAATAACAATGTTAAACATAAAAAAATATCTTTAATATATATATATATATATATATATATATATATATATATATATACACACACACAGACATAATTATTATTATTATTATTATATATTGTTGTGTTCATGAATTGAGAGAGAGGGAGTGTAAAAAACCATTTGTTAACCCATTAATAACAGATGCCAGAAATTTCAATTTTTGTATTTCTCTGCTTTGAGTTTGAATGATAGAAATTTCAGCCAGTTATTGGGTTAACATAATATGTGTGTGCGTGTATACACTGTGTGCCAAATTATTATTGAGATAACTTTTTTTCTAATATTTCAAAAACCGTCCAATCAATTCACACAAAACTTTCACACAATGTTGGCAACACCGATCTGCATAATCACTGAAATTTTCGTACTGATCTGCGCAATGTAAACAAACTGGCGCCATATTTGTTATCAGCACGGTGATTGGAGCGTGCCAAATTATTAGAAAGCTTTAGTAAAATTCCCAGAGTTGTGCAAACAAAACGTTTATTAATGTTGAACGTGAATGTTTATTATCAAAAGAAGCTAATAAATAAGATAATCAAACAAATAATAAAAGATACAAACAAAGGCACAGTTTTAAACAAATTAATAGGGAATGTGCTTTCCCTGTTTTGAAATTACTTGAAAAAGTCGATGATCCATAGAATTTGTTAATTGTAGGATGTCATCTGCTGTAATGCCGTGAGATGTGTCAAGAATTGCTTCCCATAACTCAGTGTTGGTCTTGAATTGTCATCCGTTGGCATACAGTCTTCGCTTCATGATGCTCCAATGGTTTTCAATTGGGTTCAAATCCAGAGAATTTGCTGGCCACTTCATTTTTCGAGGTCAATCAAAGCTTAACTGTTTCAAATATTCAGTAGTCTTGTGAGCAGAGTGTGAGGGAGCATTATCTTGCATAAAAAACAATGGCCCTTCTGAAGGCAACTCTTTGCCTTTTCATCCACGGTTCAAGATGCTCTTTTATAAATGTTATGTATGCATCAGCAGTCATTTTGACGCCATCTGGTACTCTCCATGGGCCCACTAATGTGTTTCCAATAATACCACCCCAGATCATTATGCCTCCACCGCCTTGTTGGCGTCTCCAACACTGATGGCGATTTTGTCTGTTCATTACCCAGCCTTTGCACCATCTATCTGACCCATCAAGTGTTGCTTGAGTTTTGTCTGAGAACAAAACTTTAGAAGTCAATCTTCATATTGTCCTCGGCCCATTTCAATGGATTTTGAATGTGATTTCTCGTCAACGGAGGCTTCAATACAGGTTTGACTATTGTTGCTATTTCCCTCAGATACCGACACCGAGTACTTTTAGACACAGTAGGATCCCCAATATAACTGAAAAGCTCTTGACTGGTAAGTCCTGGGTTCTTCGTGGCCTCTCGTTTAAGTTGTGACACGAGACGACGTGAAATAACCCTCGGCTTGCCTTTATATGCCCTTTTGCATACTTGTGTAGGGTTGGCGGTGAATTTTTCACTGTTTGATGATACTTCCCTATCATTTTAAAAATTTCTAGGGTAGATTTACTTATTGAGAGTTCTGGGGTAATATTTTTCTTTTCAGCATTCCTTAAACTGCTTTTAGGACCCATCTTTTCACTAAATTCTTATACTTTTCTAATAATTTGGCACGCGCAAATCACCGTGCTGATAACAAATATGGCACCAGTTTGTTTACATTATGCAGATCAGTACAAAAATTTTAGCGATTGCATAGTTCCGTGTTGCCAACAATGTGTGAATATGTGTATATATATATATATATATATATATATAGAAATAGAGGACAAAGTTATTTTTAAGTTCTCCAAATTTTTTCATACAAAATGTTCTTAATGTCAACATGTTTCTTCTGAGTGAACTGGAAAGCAAGCCCTGATATTCCAAGGTCCTTCTGTTCTCCTAGATGGTAGTGAATGCTGAATAATCTTCTCATGGTTGAAGAAGGAACTTCAAGCAACAGAAATGTGTTTCTACAGAAGGATGCTGAGAATATCATGAATTGAACATACAAGAAAACAAGACAAAAATAAAACTCATAGTTAACATGAGGAAGAGGTAGTTGAAATTTCTAGAGCATATAATGAGGAAAAAGGGCATGGAAAATTTGACACTCACAGGATAGACTGAAGGCAAGAGTGTCAGAGGAAAACAATGCAGAACTATTTAGTGACCTTGAGTAAATGGATAGTGGAATAAGGTTTAGGAGAGATAGCAAAAAACCAAATTTATTAAGAGCTACAAAGGACAGAAAATTGTGGAGAGACATTATCGCCTATGTCCTGAAGAAAGATGAAACATAGAAAAAGTGCTTTCACTTTCTCCTTCTTGGTCACATGTTAGCGTGATGATTTGACCGGATACTATCCACACATTAAAGCAACCTTGGACTCTCAGAGATACAGTAGAAAAAGGAAAAAAGTCAGGGACCTCTTTTCACCTACACATGTAAAAATTCATATTTGGAATTCATGAGTCATGTGCCAAAATCAAGGCATGAAAATAAAGACCGCCACTAAGTCAGTCCCTCTTCAGAATTCAAAGTGAATGGACATCCAGCTAAACTTGCTGTGATCTGCTATAAATTTGCATGTGTGGAATTGATAGAAATCTATTAAGTTTTCTGAGCTGAAAAGATTCAGTAAAGTGTTGATTCAAAGAAATCAAACTCTGGCATGTTAAAAGAAGCAGATACAATGAAACAAAGGATACATTATACTGAGGGCCAAGGAAAAGAAAGATTCAACTTATTCTTCAAGACAAGATGAAAAAGAAAGAAAGATAGCCAAAAAGAAATCCATTTCACAGATAAACTTTCTACCCAGCAAGGAAAAGAGAAAAGATAAAAAGAAATATAAAAGAAAAGAGAAACATATAAGTGACACTAAAAGAAAAGGAAGAGAAAAAGAAAGATTTTTTCAAATAACACCTAAGTCCTTTCTTTCTATTGCATGTTTTATCTTTTGCCTTTTTGTCATTTGTAGTTTCATGCAAGTTTGGCACAAGGTCGTTTCTCAATATAATATTTACCTTTCCATAAAGGTAAGTTCCCCAGCCCATTGTTTTGTCCTGTGGTATTTATTTTTGTCTCATTGTTCTGTTTTGCCATGTCTTTTGTCTTTTAACATACCCCAACATATTTAATCCTCATTTGTATATTTTTGTAAATAAAATGATTATTTGTTATCGCTGTATCTTTGCTTTCTATTGTTTGTCACCTACTGTGTTTGTTCTTTAATTAATTCCATTTCGCTGATCAATGAGGAAAGGACCATTAGTAAAAGAATTTGTTACTGTGTATCCCCCTACTACCATAACAATAAAATAAAATTGGTATGTAATTTTATATATATAAAAACCATTAGATATATATATATATATATATATATATATATATATATAAAACCATTAGATATATATATATATATATATATATATATATATAAACCATTAGATATATATATATATATATATATATATATAAACCATTATATATATATATATATAAATAAATATATATATATATATATATATATATATATATATATATATATAAAAACCATTAGATATATATATATATATATATATATATATATATAAACCATTAGATATATATATATATATATATATATATATATATATAAAAAACCATTAGATATATATATATATATATATATAAAACCATTAGATATATATATATATATATATATATATATATATATATATTAGATACATATATATATAAACCATTAGATATATATATATAAAACCATATATATATATATATATATATATATATATATATATATATATATACATATATATATATATATATATATATATATAAATACATACATTAGATATATATATATATATAAAACCATATAGATACATACATACATACATATATATATATAAAACCATTAGATACATATATATATATATATAAAACCATTAGATAATACATACATATATATATAAAAACCATTAGATACATACATATATATATAACCATATATAAAAACCATTAGATACATACATATATATATAACCATTAGATACATACATATATATATAAATATATACATATATAATATAAAAACCATTAGATACATACATATATATATATATAAAAACCATTAGATACATACATACATACATATATATATATATATAAAACCATTAGATACATATAAAGCCATACATACATATATATATATATATATAAAACCATTAGATACATACATACATACATATATATATATATATATAAAACCATTACATACATATATACATATATATATAAAACCATTAGATACATACATACATATATATATATATAAAAAAAAACCATTAGATATACATACATATATATATATATATATATAAAATATATATAAAAACCATTAGATACATATATATATATATATATATATATAAAACCATTGAATACATATATACATATATATATATATAAAAACCATTAGATATATATATATATATATATATATAAAATATTATATATATATATATATATAGATACATACATACATATATATATATAAAACCATTTGATACATATTTTGGCAGAAACAGTTTTTTTAATTTGTGTTTATATTATCATATATATATATAAAACCATTAGAAAATACATACATATATATATATATAAAAACCATTAGATACATACATACATACATATATAACCATTAGATACATAAATATAGTACACACCTTAATATATATATATATAAAACCATTAGATACATACATATATAAATATATATTATATATAAAACATACATATATATATATATATATAAAAAACCATTATATATATATATATAAAACATACATATATAAATATATATAAAACCATTAGATACATACATATATTATATATATATATAAAACCATTAGATACATACATATATAAACATATATTAGATACATACATATATAAAAAACCATTAGATACATACATATATTATATATATATATATATATATATAAAAACCATTAGATACATACATATATAAAGCCATTAGATACATACATATATATATATATATATATATATATATATATATATATATAAAACCATTAGATACATACATATATATATATATATATATATATATAAAAATATATATATATATATATATTATATATATATAAAACCATTAGATACATACATATATATATATATATATATAAAACCATTAGATATATATATATATATATATAAAACATTATATATATATATATATATATAAAAACCATTAGATATATATATATATATATATATATATATATATATATATATACATAAAACCATTAGATATATATATATATATATATATAAGTTGTTAATTTAAAAAATTTGTTTATATCACTTATTTAATAGTTTTGTTTTGGTTTGAGAATTTAATTAAAGCTATTTGTTCTGTTTGGTGGTTGGTTGTTGTAGTTTTATTCTAACTATTATTTTGGCAGAAACAGTTTTTAATTTGTGTTTATTTGGGTTGATTATCTTTATTTGTTTTTTCTAACGGTAACTTTATCGGGATTGGTTAGTTTATTTATTTACTTGGACTTTACGACTTTTGGTAAAATAACCGGCATAATAGACTACCCACAATGCACCACTGACCCGTATATGTATAAATAGCCAAGAAAAATAACAGCACATGTGGCCTGACAATTGCATATAGCATGAAACAGACTGTCGCCTCTAAGTGTTAACTTCTATGTTCACTTTTATATTTACACATGCTCTATCTCTGATATTGAGCACTTTATCCCATAAATATAGCACACCTTAAAACTATATTTCTTCATATATATATATATATATATAAAACCATTAGATACATATATATATATATATATATATATATATATATATATATATATAAAACCATTAGATACATACATATATATATATATATATATATATAAAAAACATTAGATACATACATATATATATATATATATATAAAAACCATTAGATATATATATATATATATATATATATATATATAAAAAACCATTAGATACATATATATATATATATATATAGATACATACATACATACATACATATATATATATATATAAAACCATTAGATACATAGATACATACATATATATATATATATATAGACCATCCCTCTCTAGGTCAAAACTTAGCTGATGACATCCAACCTTAAAGCTAACGTTGGTCACAGACATGTGGCTGTTGATTATGTTGGGAGAACACTTTTCACTGGCCATTGACTACAATGTAGGAATCCTTTCACCCTGCAATGCAAACTAAGAGATATAGTGTGGAAAATAAGTATTTGATAGATGCGATCAAAATAATTTACTGCATTATTTATCAATGCATATATAAAAATTATGACACACATAAATTTCATCTTTGCAATTGTAAATATAAACAAAATCTCAACAAATATGTTTATATAATGTTTATATAAATATACAAAAATGCTTTTTACATTATGGGCCTACAGACTTACTGATATGTGTATGTGTATATATATATATATATATATATATATATAATGAGAAGCCACGTATACTTTCTTAATATGTATATATAGAAAAAGTTTCAAATTGAAAATTATAATGTTTTATTTTATGAAAGTATTTATTTTATTTATATATATATTTGATATTTCAAATTGTCCTCAATTTTACATCAGAAATAACTGTTTGTTACAAATAAATTAAAATTACTGTTTGTCAGCAAGTAGCGTCCTTCGCGAGACGCGGACGTCACTGTTTGGATATTCCAAACTTAAATCTAACTGTCAATTTGAAACTTTTTCTATATACATATATATATATATATATATATATATATAGTACAGGTAATCAATCTGTTGGTATATAATCCGGGTGGATCCTAGTAATATCAGTTATTAATACTGATTCACAGAGAGTTTGATGTATTTATTATAACAGTGTATATTTATTTTTTACAGCAAAAAACCAAAAATTACCTCAACATAGAAAATTTCAAGCTGTTCTGTATGTGGCTGTCATCAGCTCCCAAGTCTTAGGGGGTGATGATAGCTGCATACAGAACAGCTTGAAAGAGACTATCTTCTATGTTGAGGAAATTTTTTTTTTTGCTGTAAAATACATATATATATATATATATATATATATATATGGAGAAGAGAGAGATTTAAAAGGGGCAAATAGCTTGAAAATGATTAACTGGTAGAAAACATATATATATATATATATATATATATATAAAACTTCAAGCTGTTCTTGATATATATTTGAAAAAACTGTATAATAGAAAATCCTTTCACAGTCAGAAACACATGCATAAAAATACATTGTGGAAAAGAAGTATTGAATAGATGCCCCAAAATCCAGTTCATTGCAAACACAAAGTATTTACCTGTTTTATCTTTACAATAATATGCAGCATAATTTTTTATTAACTGAAATGGAGGTAAACACTGCAAGAAACTGATTTAAACAACATGCATTGAATACATTTTTTACGAACTGATATGAGAGAAACTATTTACAAAATTTTCTTCTAACAACAGACGTGCCGTGGCATCCCCTCCTTCTGTTTCTTCTACAAATATTTTCATGGCAACTGTTCTGACAAGCTGCTTTTGCTGGCTCCCGGACAACGTGAATTTAAATGAGCTACCAGGCTGGCATCTCGGTCACACCCTTGCACTGTCAAAACAGTTAAGTGTTACCGTCTCCTCTTCTGCTGCACTTCTAGTCTGTAGAACTCCCTTCCCCTTACTTGCTTCCCCGATAACTCTAATCTTCAAATATTCAAGTGTAATGTCAATCGACATCTGACACCCTGAGCTTGTTTCCCATCCTTCTGTATCCTTTCTTCAAACATGCCTCTTTACTCTTATTCTCAATCTTCTGTAACCCTTTGCGTACTAGTGGCATGCCTGCCTTGCTTGAGGTGAATTACTTTAAAGAAAAAAAAAAGAAATCAAGTTCACCTCAAGCAAAACAGTAAAGCCATTGAGATGCAAGGGATTAGCGGGTATGGAAGAGAAAGAGGTAGAAACAGAAACATCGCTAAGAAGGACAGTAGATAGCAATTGACATGGCATTTAAATATTTGCAGATTAAAGTTGGCTGGAAAGCATGAAACCAGAAGGGAGTTTCACAAGTGAGAAGTGTGAGAAACAAAACTCTCGACATAGAATTTATGGTTACATCTAGCCAGCTGTAAATTGCTGAGACCTTGTCATCAGTCTAGCGCTGTGCTTAAATTCAAACAGTCTACTGCATTATAGCGAATAGCTCATCCGAACAATTACCATGAAAGTATTTATAAAAAAGGCAAAGAGAGGTGACCCCCCCATGGTGGGAAAGTGACTGAAGCTGAGATACTAGATCAGAGTCAATAATATTACTGATTTTTCTTGGGATTTTATCAAGGTGCACTAGAACAGATGTGGCAGCAGTATTCTAAGCATGAGGGAATGGTAGACTTATAGATGTTTAAGATAGATTCTGGAGAGAAAAATTGTCTTGCAGCACTACACAGTGAATCAACCTTCCTAACAGCTGAACTAGCAATGGATTCAATATTGTCTTTCCACTTCATGTCAACCAAGAACATTAGCTCAAGAAAGCATAATGAGTCACTCTCCTGGAGGTTAGCATCACTGATACTGATGGAAGGCAGAAAGTTGTCTCTCAGATGATCAATAGAGAGCAATTAAGTTTTGGAGGTGTTAAAATAAACAAGCCATCCTTTGCTTTGGTTAACAACAGACTGAATGTCTTTTTAGATATCAGCTGCCATTTTGATCTTATCAAACTGATCAGACTTATGATGAAGACAGAAGTAAATAGTTCTGTCATCAGTGTAGATACCATGTTGAGAGCTGATGTCTTTGGGAAAATCATTAATGAAAATGAAAAACAAAGCAGGACCAAGGATGGAGACCTGGGGGACACCTGCATCAGTATGAAAGGAACTGAAAGAGTGGACGTTCAGGATTACTTTCATTTTATAATTTGGTAGGAAAGATTGGATCAGTTCAAAGGCTTGTCCAGAGACACCATAACTTTTAAGCTTGTGGGGAAGATCTGCATGCCAAGCCATGTTGAAGTCTTATGGATCTTATCAAGGAGCTCAAAGTAATTAGCATGGGCACTGGACTATATGTAGCAGCAATATTCTAAGCATGGAGGAATGGTAGACTTATAGATATTTAAGATAGATTCTGGAGTGAATTGCCTTACAAAAACAAAAAAAAAAACACAGAGAATATAAATACAAGTTTAATTTAAAACAATATATCTTTGATATAATTAAAGTGAGGTGCATAATCCATTTGTTACCAGTAAGTAATGTTTCATAGTTAATGTATTGAGAAAAGACATGGATCGTCCTCATCTTTTTTACACACATATTTCATTTTCTTTATCTGCCACTTTTCTATCAAAAGTATCCAATGAAAAACATTATTTATCACAGACCTTTCTCTTTATTTCCTCCAAATCAAAATACTATTTATTTGATTTCCTTTCCTCTTTAACAAAGATAGAGAAGATATATGCAAAGTTTAATTCAAATGAATACCAAACTCTTATTACAAATTCACAAGTTGCTCAATTCTCTGTATCCCATTGAATTTACACTATACTATTTCAAGAAAAACATTAATTTTTTTTGTCAACTGTTTTACATACAGATATTAGGGATATGCCATGTATAATTGAATAGATAAAGAAAACCCAGTTAAAATGATTACTGATTTGCATGTACAAACCTATTTGTTAATATGTTCAGTGAAATATCAATATGATGGTAACTTCGGAAAATTGAACTTAAAAATTTAATTCTATAAAAATATTTACCTAAAAGCATAGATAAGAAAAAATACTGTCAAACTCATCAGTCAACATGAAACAATTTCATATAAGTAATTATCATTTATCATAATTACTGATAAGACAGATAAATATGGCTGAATCTGTTGCCTATATTGATAATCAAAATAATATGAACAGCATCATGTGGAAAGGATGAAAACTACTGTCTCATAATAATTGTGCAAGTCAAAGAAATAATTAAAAGTTAAGCAAACCTCAGGTACTTTATATATAAATTTCCACAGTTATGAGCAGAAGAAATTTTGACTTTCAAAAACTTCAAATTGTTACCTATTCAAGAGAGAAAAAGAAAAAAAACAGGCTTACAAAGGAGAATCATTATGGATCAGAGGTGGGAGAGATATGGACAAGGAGGGTGAAACAGCTGTAAAGTTCTAAATTTTTTTACTTAGTATAAGACCTAGTATCCACTTTTGTAGAAATTGGATAGACTCCCTAACATCAGTGACCCACGACAGAATAGCCCTCATTAAATATATGGGCAACAATTAATAAATTTATGCAGATGTTAGCATGCACATATATTGTACCAAATATTAAACAGAAAGTTTAAAGAACAGAAAAACAAAGAAAAAATATTACTAGGGACTTACTTAAAATGTACATTGTAAGGTAAAAGAAAAAGAAAAAAAGAATAAGTGTGAACATTCAGAAAAATTATTAGTTACCAATATATAGTTAGTACTGGCAGAGTTTTTCTAGTGGGTTTATTTAATGAAAGGAGGCAGAAGTGAGTTTTCAGTTAGAGATGGAACTTAAATTTCTCAGGCCAGATTGTTAGGGAGCATTCTAACATGGCCACCGTCCCAAATTATACATCTTTTTTTCTTATTATTCTTTGGAAAGTGTATAGACTCCAAAACTGTTAAAGTAAATCATTATTTCTTGACAGTGACTAGTGACGGTCAATGATTTTTACCTCAAGAAGTCCCTTTATATGTAACAACCTAAGTTAAGATGTTTAATCTGACACTATGAACACTTACTAAAAGACATAATAAACACTCTTCAATTCTCTGATTCAAATGGACATAATTACATACGTGCACACATAATATAATATATATATATATATATATATATATATATATATATATATATATATATATATATTGTGATGATACTACACAGACATTAATTAATCCTCACTAAACTCTAGGGAGGTTAAGTTGTGTAGTGAACTTTCTCTCTCACTGTCTGTAGAATTACCCTCTCTCTCTCTCTGTCTGTGGAATTACCCCCCCCCTCTCTCTCTCTCTCTCTCTATCTGTGAAATTACCCTCTCTCTCTCTGTCTGTGGCAAGCTTCTAACAGTTGGTATGATTCAGCTAAAAGCAGTTGGTCAAAAGCCTGTGAAATCCAAACGGATTGACCCCTCTAGAAACTATGTCACGTGGTTGTTAAAAATAACTCTTCTCATACACATTGAGTCACCTGACTCAATATTCAAAGTTGTGCATGGAAGAAACATTAGTTGGGGCAACAAAATTCAAGAACATTGGACTTTTTGAGATCATCATGTGAGGGGAATCACCAAAATGAAGAGAACAGATTTCATTCCCCATCTCACACAAACTCTCAGTTAAGAGAACACTTGTGTGACCAACTCAAAATTCAGTGGGGTGATGATCAACATGATAAAGATTATTTTTAAATAGAAAAGAATCAACCTTATGCAAAAGAAGCATAGAAGGAGAAATGACCACTGCTCAGGGTTGAATATTGTTAATGGAAAAGGATGAGATAAAGAATAACCCAGTGATAGAAAATTTTTGCATGTGTGAAGAGGAAAGAAAAGACAAAACCCTGAAAGTTACTTCCACAAGAAAATCTGATTCTAAATATATATATATATATAAAAAGACAAAATGAAAAAAATGAGAAAAGAGAAAGATATAACAAGACAGAGAGAGAAGAAAAAAAGGAGAAAAAAATCTATTAGATTTCAGCCAACTAAAACAAGATAAGTATTATTTTTCAACTCATTGCATGCATTTCTACATTCAGGTAATCTTCCTTTCAAGTTATTTTATGTATAATTAAAATTTTGTTGAATTTTATATTTGTCTTTGTTGGTCTTCCTTATTTACATGTTTTTGACACTGTGAGCGAAAATATACTATCATAGTAGAATCCATGTCATATCCTATTTCTTTTTGTTTTTTTCCTTATTTATATTGCAGCACTCACTTGTCATAACTATATATATATATATATATATATATATATATATATATATATATATATATATATATATAATAAATGGACAAAGTCCGACAATTTATTAAAAGACATTTTTATGTTTAACATTCTTTTTATAGATACAAGTATTTAAGTAAATGCTCTGTTTATAATAAACAGTATTAAATAACATTTACCGGCCTGAATGTCCGAGAAATTTTCATAGAAAATATTCGTCCTTTGACAGGATTCGAACCTGCATCCTATACAGAACTGTCATTTAGCTTGACGTGCCTAACCTCTCGGCCACAAAGGATCGTTCGGTTGGCAAGGTCGAATTTACTGCTTATAAACTTCAATCTTCCATGAATCTCGTACATTCATAACTGCTCATGGCGTATATATATATATATATATATATATATATTTAATAAGCTCATTAATAAAATTTGAGGGCTAAAAAGCCAACAAAATGAAAACAATATTTTCTATAAAATTGATAATATTTATTATAGATTGGCCTTTTGACTAATTATATAATCATTTTAATCACACACACACACATACACATATATATATGTATATATATTTTTTCTAGTCACCTGAAGATCAAAAGAGCATGAAACTTGAGTTGCAGCTCAAGCTGTCCTTTATTCAGTGTTGATATTGTGAAGCATTTTTTGCTCTGTATGGATAGTCCAGACACTGCACACTTTAATTTTGTGCATAGGCAGGTATTTGCCTTTTGTCTTTCTTTTTCATTACCTTGTTTACAATATTTCTTTCTTGTCTCAGGTATATATTAGGTCATCTGGCAAGTTGTCTGTTGGTCTCACCAACATTGTTTTTATATATATATATATATATATATATATGGAGGCACGGTGGAGTAGTGGATAGCGGCTCGGATTGAGGAATCGGAGAGCCGAGTTCGAATTCCAGTCAAATCCTTGTTATGGTCAGGTTCCTTGTACCATGGTGATAGTCCAAGGTAGAACCAATAAAGAAGAACACAGGTATGGAATAACACAGATATATTACAAACAGGAATATATACAGAGAAGTAGAAGTGTTAGTATGAACAATCAAGTTTAGTAGAGAGAACAATGTAGTCTCGACCAGTATCACTATTCCAATATCTTGCAGTAATTGTCTGAATGCAACTCTGTTTCGGACTGCCTCTGACTCGACTCTTGACTCGACTTGATCTACTGAATCTTTGACTACTCCTGAGGTGCAGTATTTATTAAGTATGGAATAGTCCATTATTATTATTATTATGGGTAAGATCCCATAACAATCCATTACATTCATTTACATGCTAATACACTTGGGTAAGGTATGAAACCTCTTCTTCTCCCCCCATCTATGGTTAAATAACATGACAGATCAGATTCTATAGCCTTGGGTGGCAACTGGTCTACCACAGAAAGAAATGGCAACCTACTGTGGGAAAAATCTGTCATGTCAGTCATGTATCAAAAAGATACATGATCGCCTCTGTATGTATCATGCATGGCATGTAACTGAACTGATATATGTATATAAGGGAGAGTGCCCAAGTATTATTATTTTTGACTTTTTATTTACATAACTTTATTGCTTTTAGGCACTGAGCTTTGTAGTAAACTGCTGTCTTCTTTCAAAATAATGTTTATAGTTTTCTGAATATATATATATATATATATATATATATATGTGTGTGTGTGTGTGAGATGGACTGAATGTATTACAAAACTATTACTTGTTTCTTTAAAATGATTTCAACTAAAGAATAAAAAAATAAATACCTTATGCCCCTGTATAAAATTAAAAAAAGAATATTTTTCATAGGTCAGATCTACAGATATCACATGTCTTCAGAAATTATGTTCGCGGTGGTGATGAGGGTGTATAATAATGATTTTGGCAGTGAGGGTAGATGTGGTTGGACTGATGGAAGTAATATTTATATGGATGATAATTTTAGTGTTGGTGATAACAGTAATGGCAGATGGTGTTGGCGGTGTGTGCATATTGATGCATCACCTTCAATTCATGTTTATTATTTACAAAGAGCTCAAAGTTCAAAACATCAAAAGGTTTTGTGATGACAGAGATAAACACAATTCTCACTGCAACCCTCTTTGAAACCAACAGTAGATCAAAGCTACCACCAGAGATAAGTTATAATCAAGTGCAGATCATTAAATGTGATTGACATGTTGACAATATAATAGTTGTCAGTTGAGTCCTTCTTAAAAGCAGGCAATATTATTGAGTGCTTCAAGATTGAGCCGTGGTTAGCTTGCCAGTCTTGTAGGCCACTGACAGAGGACTTGATTTTCACAAGATGCTTCATAAAAATTGATTTATTCTTAATGAATAACTGACATAGCCTTTGCTATCTATAAAATGTCTTTTAGCCATGGGAATTCAAACATCATTTGCAATCAGATTATCAATGACAAGCTGAGTCAATAACAAATGGGTGACCATCGAAGAACTTGTTACTGAACATGCAACAAAAAAATCAAACTTTAAAATGATTGGTAGATATCAGTAAACTATTGGTGTATATCAAAAGTAATTTTATTTTTTTTATTCAACTCTCTAAAAGTAAAAATTGTTATACAGTTGTCTCTTTGAAGGAGTGATTCCTAATTCTTATTTTATGTGCCATGGCCCTCCAAACCTTCCTATCATTTGTAGCTCCCAATAAGTTTTGTCTTCTTGTTATTTCTCCCAAACCATGTTTTGCCATCCATTTGCTCAAGCTCATCTAATATGTTACATGCTGCTTTCCTCCATCCTTTAAACTGTCTCATGAGTATCAGGTTTTCCAAGCCTTCCTTCCTCATTATGTGCCTCAGAAATTTCAACTACCTCTCCCCTGATATTAAGTATAAGTTTCCTTTTTCTCCCAAACCTCATCCATGGTATCCTCAGCATCTTTCTGCAGAACCACATTTCTGTTGCTTCAAGTCTCTTCTTCGTCTTTGAGGAGATTGATCAACAGTTACTACCATGCAGGAGGACAGATATTATGTAACAGTACTCTTTTCTTTGTTCCTAACAAAATTTATCTGTCTCTTAATACTCTGGTTAGGTTTTGGGAATATCACGAGTGACTTACATGTGCTATTAAATGGTCTTAATGAAATCGTCTTAATTAAAACAGTTCAATAGGATTAAAAATTTTGGTAGTCATTTATGTGAAGTGAAGCATATCAGATTCTTGGTGCAATGGTAAGCAGGATAAATTAGTCAGGATATGCTAACAAGTCTGGGCAGAGTATTAAAAATACAGGACAGAGAATTTAGAGACACCACTGAAATGTATGAATATTTCCATTTTTTTATATTAAAGTGTACCAAATTCAAGTTTACACTTCTATTCTTTTTTTCTGTGCACAAAAGAATCTCTTTCATTTTTAACAAATTTTTTTTTGCTTTTCCTTTGAAAAAGGACACTACCCCCAGATATAGTTTCTGTTGTTGTGAGAACCAGTTACCCTCCTTACTATCATGAATGGACTGATCCAGTCATGATAAGTAGTCCTGGGTAATTGTCAAATACTATTGCAGTGACTTGTATAGCTGAGTATTGAATATTATTAGCCTGACTCTGTAGAGTTAAGTGTTGTGTTTTGCCAGACCCCACATCACAACAGTTTAATTTCCTTCCACTTCTCAGTTTCTGTGAACAGCTTCAGCATCTTCGAGGTTCAGTTTAAAATAATGATTGAAAATTGCAAGAATCCACTATTACAACATATGAACCAAAAGGTATTGATGAATAGTATTGATTATGATAAAAAAATTATTTCACATAAAATTCACAAAAGAATCTGCAATATTATTGTCTTGATCTGGCAGCTCGGCTCCAGTCACTTTCCCACCTCTATAAGGTTGCCTCCCTTTGCCTCTTCTATAAATACTTTCATGGTAATTGTTTGGATGAAGTCTTAGCTATGGTACCTATATAATTGGTAACATAATGGAATTTTAAATCAGACTCTTTATTCAATCTACCAGGTACAACTATTCTCATTTTTACTTTTTGAATTTAAGTGCAGTACTAGATTGGCACTAAGATCTCATCAGTTTGCAGCTAAGCTGGCTAGTTGTAACTGTAAATTCTATGCTAACCATTTCTTTTCTCACACTTCTCACTTGGGAACTCTTTTCCTGCTCAATGCTTTCCCGCCAACTTTAATCTACAAAAATTTAAATGTAATATCAATCGCTATCTGCTGTCCTCCTGATTACTTTTTTCTCTTTCCGCTCATTATTAATGTTTCTGTTTCTAATTCCTCCACACCCTGTAATGTCTTAGTGGCTTTCTGCCTTGCATTAAAAATAAAATCTGATTAATGATCTAACAATCATTTGAAAAGGTTAGAGACACATCCATATCTTTATTGTACCAGGGTCACCTTAGATTATATGGTAGAAATTATAATATTCTGCAGGATACTACTTATTTTATAAGCCAGGTATTTTCCAGGTATCCATAGCTCTTCACAGCTTCCTCTCCTTTGTAGCTAAAAGAAACACTTGTCTCTTTAGCATCTCTCCCAGATTCTGCTGCAGATCCAATTAAATAAACTTATTATGTATGTTATTTACTGTTTCCCTCTGCCATGTGAATGTTAAATTCTCCAAGCCCTCCTTTCTTATTATGTATTCCATAAACTTCAGCTGCCTCTTTCCAGTTGCAATTATGTCCCTTTTTCATTACTATTTTCTTTATAACTTTTTTGTTGGTCACATGTTCTGGCCAAGGTATTCTTAGCATTTTTTTTTTTTTTTTTTTTACAGAAACACATTTCTGTCACTTCATCAGCTCAGATAATGTCCAGCATTCAGTGTCATATAGGATGACATATTATACAGCATTTCGACACACTCTTAGTTTCTAATGAAATTTTTTCTATCTCTCAATACTTTTAATTATGCACAAATTTAAGATTAGATATATAACAACAAGAAAATGCCATCGTTATGAGATTACTGGTTAAGATAAAAATCTGTAAGGAATGTTTGAAAGAAATAATCTTGAATATGACAACACTAAGCCCAACCACCTGGCTCAGGTACATTGATAACACCTTCATTTTCTGCTTATATTAAGAAGATTTGCAAATACTGCCAGACACTGAACTTCATTAGATCTTCCAGAGAGTACAACATAAGAGGAGGAAGAACATAAAATTACTCCCTTCATGTCTCCAAAAGAATATAGATTCAAAGCATAAGTATACAACAAAAATCAACTGGAAAATACTTGAAGACAGAATTCTATAATATAGAATAATGATAAGGATCAGTTATTGCCTGAAACATTAGCTAAAACTTATACGTGTCAAAAGAAACATCTCAGTGTAAAATGATCAATATGCAAAACTCGTTATAAAAATAGCTACCATGGGCACCTGGGCATGGTGTAATCGTTAGCAAGTTTGTCTCGCTAGATCAGTTATGACTGAAAAGCGAGTTTGATCCTCACTAGGTGCCCCATAGTTTCGGCCATGTGCCACATCTAAGCTACGCTTAGAAAATAACTATAAAAATAGCTACCTATTCTAATAATACCAGGGTCTGAAGAGAGAAAGAAACAAGTACAAAAATATAAAAACTACAGGACAATAATCAGTCTATATACGTTAAAACATACTGGAAAAAAATTTAAAATAATTTTAATTGCCTAATAGCAAATATAATATTTCAAAATAGTTCTATTCTATACTGTTACTTAACAAAAGTTAAAACTACAAAATTCTATGGTTTGGTTTGGTTTATTTTGTTTTACGGCATATCCACCTCAATAGGTTATTTAATGCCAACAACATTTTTGGGATAGATTCGTATGAATAGAATATGTATTCTTTGGTTTAGATTGGTTTGGTTTATTTTGTTTTACGGCATATCAACCTCAATGGGTTATTTAATGCCGACAACATTTTTTATTGCTGGTAATATTTTGTTTTGTCAAAAATCTGTTTCTGGTAATATTTTTCCATCAAAATTGTACTACTGGTAATAATTTTTTCAAAATGTATTTCTGGTAATAGTTAACTATTTGCCCATAGCTGGGACCCTAAAAGGTGCTACCACCTGGAAACACTAGCAATTAAGAGGTGGTTCCACACTACTCAAAACCTCCTGATCAGAGACCTTGCTGCTGGATGTAGTTTATTGTCTTACCAGGATGCAGATGTAGTTTAATGTCTTACTCAGGATGACAAAATGCTATGAAACTGGATATAAAGTTGAAATGAGTTAACTATAAAAGATAAAACTTAAAAGTTCTACAGAGCCACATTAGTGAAGAAACCATAAAATTGGGTCTGGCAGGTGATATATATTGAGGAAAAAATGAGATTAACAACTGTTCTAGAATGAAATCATCAAAACTGGCATGGAATCACATAGAAGAATAAGAAGTGAAAGAGTCAGAATAAATATTAGAAAAATACAAATTCTATTAGCAAATGTAATGTAAAGACAAATACAATATGGATGTTAATAAAAAAAAAAAAATTTAAATTTATCTGACAAAAAGAAACAAACTCTTCAGCAAGAAAATATATACAAAACTTATTTTTTTTACCCTTAAGTAAAATATCCAAATCATGTTCAGTGTACTGTGATGAGCCAGTATGCAAAAGAGCACCCTTGAAGGCTGGGAAATATAATAATTCCAAAACAGCATGACAAATGATACATGATAATTCAATGCTGCCCATGATAAGGCTTAGAACAAAACAAAGCTTATAGATACGAAAAGAGAAAAAAAAGGCTACCTTTTTTCAACGGTGCCATATTTACATTTAATATTATAGTATTATGAAGTTAGGCAGGATACAGATACAGAAACATTAGCCTGTAACATACCTCAAATTCACATATAACATTTGGGTTATCCAGTTTTGTTCAGAAAAGAACAGAGGTTTTATATAGCACCAAATTTGGTAAAGAATGTCATTTATCCTCATTTTGCTCTCTTACCAGTTCTATAATATTCTTACAAGCACTTAAATAAGACATCCTTTTTAAAGTGAACACTTATCTTTTGGAAAACATTTAAACAGCACAAGAAATATGGAAAAAATTCCAGAAATACTAATACTTGTAGACAACCAATATTTTAAAAACCTGATCTAAAACATATATACCTTTTAAGGATGTTCCATTATAACTTGGACTGATTTTAAATATGAATTAAGTTTAATAATCTTTTAAAAATTTAACAAATTAAGTCTTTGGTAATTTCAACCATGGAAAGATCAACAATCAAACAATGTTAAAGTTATCAAAGTCTATTACAAAAATGAACGTTCAAACAGAAATGCAGTAAGAAGTTCCCAGGTCACATCATTTCTCAAAACAGCGAATTCAATTGGCCACCATGATCACCTCAAAAGTAAGGTCTATGCCAACAAGCCAACAACAATTCAACAGCTGAAGGATGAGAAAATAAGGCATATTGGTGAGATCAAGGAGCAACTATGCAGAGACATCAAAAATTTTGACCATTGAGTGGAGGTGTGCCGCCAAAGTTTTGGCAGACATTTGGGCGATATTATTTTTCACACATAATTGCCATGACTTAAATAAAATGATCCAATAGAGAAATAAATAAATTTTCACCAATAACAATGATTTATTTACTGCTGACTTTGATCAATCTTAATGAAACACCCATTATTTGCTAATGAGTGCTATTGTTATTTATTTATTGTATTTAATGGCACTTTTGCTTAATCAAAGTGCTGATAATCTGCAGTGTCTATGTGAAAATGAGAATAGTTGTACCACGTAGATTGAATAAAGTGTCTGATTTAAAATTCCATTATGTTCCCAATTATAAAGTGGTGTAAACAACAATATCTCTTCTCACCAGACATATTTAACTTTTCCACCAAAGTGAGACTGAGAGAATTAGTAATCCTACATCGATATATTATTGGCAGCCACAATCTTAAGGACATAAAATATGTAGATGTCACAGTGTTGATAGCAGACATAGAAAGGAAACTACAAGAACACCTACATATGGAAGAAAGAATTAAACATCAATTGTTAAAAGACAATGTATGGTTATTAGCAAACAGAAGAGTTGCAAATCTGAATTACTAAATGGATACACCAAAATCCAGTAAATGATTTAACAGAGGATGGAAAATGCAACAGAAATCAGAAAGCACATCAGAAGAGTGAAAGATGCCTTCCAAAAGCTAAGCAAAGTACTAGTAAACAGGAAAATTTCATTAGAAACAAAAACAAAGACTGCTGGACTGTTATGTAATATCAGTCCTCCTATAAGGTAGTAAATACTGGATATCACAGATAAAGAAAAGACTTGCAGCAATAGAAATATGATCCTAGAGAAGGGTGCTGAAAAATCTAACAAAAAGGTCTCTTATAATTAGAATCAGAAAAAGACGGTTAAAGTTTCTGGAACACATAATGAGGGTTTTGAAAATGTCCTATTCAGAGGATATACTGAAAACAATCAGGACACATGAAAGCAGCATATAACATACCTAATGGGCTTGTGTAAATGATTGGTAGAATAGGGATGAGAAGAAATAGAAAAAAATAAAATAAAATAACTTTATGAAGACATACAAAGGACAAGAATTTATGGAGAGCCCTGATGGGACACAGACAGATTTATGCCTTAAGAAGCCCATGGGCTAATAGAATATGGGAGGGACTTTTTCATTATGTATGTTCACCCTCTTGCCCATGTCTATAACAAAAGAAGATATATTTTTAGATGATGTTTTTTTTTGTAAAACATGAAACACTAAAATAATTTGTAAACCCACTAAAACTATAGCAGCCCAAATACTCTAAATTGTTTCAAATTATTTCAAAGAAGCCCCATGAAATCTGAAAAGAAACAAATTTGCTGTGATATCTTTATTTTAGTTTTATAAAGGGCCATGATGAAAGGCCTACCCAAAGACCTCCTCTAGTCTTGGGACCTCTGAGCTGCAGCTCATACTAGCCCATGTGTAAACCTAACATGGAACATTGAAGAATGATACATACTTAAAGATTGATTTGTTTTCAAAGGTTTATCAACACTGTGTAGGTTATTTCAAATCGGAAATTATCTTTAGACTGTGAAAATATTTTTGGAAGATAATAATGATTTAGTGACACAAGTCTTACTAATTAATCCATAGCTGTGGGAGAAGAGGTGGATTCATACCTTTACCAATGGTATTTACACCTAAGGGAATATAATGAACCCAACAAAAATTCAAACTTGGCTCTCTGATTAAGAATTCTAAGCCATTATTCTTTACAACACCACACAATCAAGCTTATTTCACTTGGTATTCTCAAGCAGTCAACCATCTAGTAGTCAAGTATTGACCAGGCTTGACATTGCTTAACTTTGATGATCACAGAGGACCAGTGTTTCAATGTGATGTCACTGTAAGCCACACCAAGAATATTGGATTGTATAACAGCCAAAATGTTCTAAGTATGACAACCAAGATTAACATACCGGACTGAATAGCAAGGCACATAAGAGAAATGACTTAGTTTGATGATTTATTACCAAGCTTATTATTTAAGCAAGAAATTTAACCCTTACCACACTGCAGGTAGCAATAGTTGCTATAGAATTATCTCCCTTTGCTACTCTTGCAGCTACTATCATCCATGCCTGACTAATTTTATGGATGCTGCTGGCAACCATCAATATAACTGTTAGCATTTCTGAAGGTGAATTATTTTGTCTATTTATAAACCACAAAATAGTATCTTTATTCGTCAACGAGAAAAATAAACATGAGTCAAGTGAAAGAAAGAGCAAACAAATGCTAGTGTCTTCTTGTATGTAAACACGTCACTTTTTTGATGAAATGAAAGCACTCTTAGCAATTTTGCATCTTATTGCATGCCTAGAATTCCCCAAAGAATAATCAAAGTTAAATTTACATTGAATTATCTATGTTTTTTTAATATACTTGTTTTTTTATTTTACGTTTTGCATTTCAATTTTTTTGTTTTCAATGTCAAAATGCATGCAAAACGTAATGCATTATATAATGCATTATATCAAAATATTTACTCAATCATTCTTTTATTCGTGTACAAAAGTTAACATGTATATGCACAGTACAAAGAAAGTTATAACAATTAGGTATTCATATTTTTGCATCCTCAAAAAAAAAAAAAAAAAAAAAAAAAAAGCAGAGGTAACAATTCTAGAAAGAAATTATCATGGTAATGTTTCAATGTGATGTCACTGTAAGCCACACCAAGTACGTTGGATTGTATGACAAAATGTTCGAAGTATAAAAACCAAGATGAACATATCTGTCTGAATAGCAAGGCACATAAGAGAAATGACTTAATTTGATGATTTATTACCAAGCTTCATTTAACCAAGAAATTTAATGAAATCATATTCATTGGTCAATACAACACAAACTTACAAATATTTTATACAAATTCTCAGAAGATTTTTCTTCACTGTACTTCCAGTTTGAAATGGTTAATAATTTATTTCATATCAGCTCAAAATTATGTACTTGAAGATTTTAACCAGTTCTACTTTTTCTCTCACAACTTAGACATTTTGAAGAGTGAAAAGATACCAAATAAAGTCCTATTTGACAAGAGAATCTATGCAGATTACAAACATTATTATTCTTTCAATATGTCTATAAGAGCTTAGGTTGTGTATATACATATATTTATAAGTGAAAACCGTTAACTTGCATTTATTTTTCTGTTTTCTTTCAATGATAAAACCAAATATCTTTTTGCCAGACATCTAAGTCTAAACATACGCAACTCTTTTAAACTTTTTACTGTTTTGCTTGGGGCTGGTAAGTAATATCAAACAAGAATACCCCAGGATTCTGAGAATTTTAGTCTTTGAAATTAAAAAAGATCTTGTTTGCCGAGAAACAAAAATAAGAGATCTACATCAAATGACTTTATAATAATTAGACTTATTTAGTTGTCACTTGGTTGTTGCTAACATTTCTCAGTTTTAATGTGATAATTATTAAAAATTTGACTACTGCAATCAGCAAGACTGGCTTAGTATCACCCCCCCCCCCTACTCAGAGTTCAATTCTGACATCGAAGCAATTTAATTACATCCCAATGAAATGCATGGGAACTTACATTAAAATGAATTTTAGTTTTTTTTTATTAAACTACTTTTTATATATTTTTCTTATTAAACTCCTTTTTTTTTATTATTTGAAATATTTTTTCATTAAAATGAAAGAAAAGGAGTAAAATCTTTTAACTATTTTTTCACTTTAATAAAAAAAAAAAAATATCACACAAAACATTTTTCTTCATTTGATAGAAAAGTAAGTCTCTTAAGATCAATCATTTGGTTCCTTTTAAAATATCAAACTCAAAGACACTTTTCCTATCTTTCTCTTATATGTCATGTCCGTTAGCGATAATAGCACTCCACAACGTCCTTTCTTTTGTTGCTCTAAACAACACCTGTTTGTTCACTACTCAAATTTGTTCTCATTCTGTTGTCCATTCACACAAACACATTAAATAGGTTGCTTGCTCCTGACTGCTTCTCTCGCTTCCATTATACACTGAGAGTATTAAATTTTACAAGCCTTCTTTTCTCATTATGTGTTTTAGAAGTTTCATCTACCACTTTTGATTGTTAGCAAAAGTTTCTTTGTAGTTCCTATTCTTAAAATGTTCTATTTAATACATTCCAAACTTGTATTTGTCACTAGAACCATGGTGCTTCAAGTTTCTTCATCATCTGCAAGGAAACTGTTCAGCATTCACTGGCATACAGAAGAGATTACCTAACAGTTTAAAACAATTTGCATTATTTTTAAAGACAATTTCTGATATCATAACACTTTACCTAGTTTTTCTACCAATAAATAACCATAATTACCAAAATAAAAACTGCTTTTAAATCAGAACAGAAGATGACATAGAACAAGGTATAAACCTTCAATATTAAACAAATTCATACCTTGTATTTTTAAGTTCATTTAACTGACGAAAACATTAGACTGAAAGCAGCAGATGAAGTTTTTAATTTGCATATCATACCACAGAAAAATATTCTAATATTTGATTGGACAATTTAACTCATTAGCAAAATATTTTGGCTGATCCATTCTTTAGGTTCTTTAATCTGAAAGAAAAAGGAGGAATCTTTTCTGTTACAAAATAAGATGCTGAGCCAAAAATGGTAACCAACTTGATTCATTTCCAGAAATGAGAGCTGAACAGTAAATATCAATCATAGTCACTTTGGTAATCCCAGTGATTCTAATTTATAAATGGAAGCATTGTGTGATTATCATTGCACCACATGTGTAAAGATAATCACACAGTGACATACATAATTGTTATATTAGATAACATTTTAAGCTCAACGTCTTGTCCTGTTTCTTTCTCAATATCAAAACTATGGAATGGATTGGCTGAAATGGAGTAACAATATCAGAAACTCAAAGAATGCATTCACTCATAAAAAACAAATCTTGCAATGTTCATGACTTTTCTCAGAATTTAAGACAATATATAATCCTTAATATATTTTCAGGATGTGTAGGTAGTATAATGGATATCAACATGTGAATTTGATACACACAGGACTTAATGAATGCAAATGAGATAGAGGAAATCTCCTAACAAGCCTAAGTAAATTGATGACAAAATAGAAATTCGGAGAAATGATGAAAAGAGAAAATTTATTAAGAGCTACAAAGTACAGGAAATGGTGGAGAGTTATGATCACCAACACCCTGAAAGGATAGGGTACATAGAAAAAAAAGGGTTAAAATTCCAAGCTTGTCTGTTGTGTTCAGTTTTACACTAATTCCCTCGAGAAAATGTCTAAATTGATCTTCTCTCCCATTATTAGCTATGAGTTAGGTACTTGACTAAACTTGGGTGGCAACTAATCTAATAGAAAGAAAACTCTGAACTCCAAACTATGGAGAATGCTCCACTGTCTTTGCTGAGAATTCATAGCAATTCACAGATAATAAAAAAATCTGTATCTGTTCATATCTCTGAGATGAGGTATTATGATTACTTACATTATTCAGACTGTTATACCCATCTTCATTGCCATATTCACAACGTTTCATCTGTTGTATGCTCTGGCCTTCTTCAGGTGATTGGAATTTTGAACCGAACATTTATAGTAATGAAGATGACAGCATGAAAAATCTGTGTTGAGTTATGACTGCCTCAGTCTTAAAATGGCATGACTTTAAAAAAATGTTTTCATTTTTTGTTATTTTTTCATATTAAAATCTTAATTACATTTCTGAAAAAAAAAATTGTAGAAATTTTTCTAAGCCATTCAAATTGAACATCAAAGCCAATAATCACTAATGAGACAATTATTTTATTACTTATTCATATATAGTTGCACATATTATCAATCTGTTTAAAAGGAGAAAAATAGTCAAACATAATAAATTTTTAGAAGCTATCGTGTCAATTTCAAAATAGTACTTGAATATATATTCATTTTTTATAAACAAATTCAATGCAGTAATGAATTTATCTTTCAGCCTACATAATATTGAAAGCCTTTTCATAGATTTACCAAAATCTTAAAAATATAATACATTTAAATGTTACTTAATATTTTTAAACAGAAAATATATTTTATTCTTGGAAACAAAAGCTTTTAAATATAAAGAAAAAGTGGAATATAGAAAGTTTTATTCTGTAAATAAAAAGCTGTTTAGAAAATTGTACATTATCATTATTATTATTAGTAGTAGCAGCAGCAGAATCCATCTATTTTAATTTCCTGGTGAATCATAATTCTTAATTGAATGATTGATTTAAGCTCCTTATTAATTCTACAACTATAAAATAATCATAGAAATTCTCTTATACAAATTCAGTGCATTAATGAATTCATCTTTTGGGTCGAAAGCCTATGTAATATAGAAGATCTCTTCAGGGATAACATAGAATTGTTAAACTTAAATGTTTAATATTTAAGCTTAACAGCTAACAAAACAATACAATAGTAATCATAACTATGAATACAGGTTATTATTTTTAAAAAGTAAGGGGGTCAAAATTAAAAAAAATTAACATGGTTTTCTATTTCACTGAAGCAGGCATTAAATGCATGAGAGTATTATCTCTCTCTCTCTCTCTTTCATTATTATGCATGCTTTCTTTTCTCACTAAAATCAATGTCATTGATATATCTTTTATTCCATCTTTCTTTGCAATCAAAATAGAATCAATTATTATTTAACTGAGATAATGGCAGTGTGCAACATGTGCTAATTTTTTTTTTTTAATCATTTCACCTCAAGCAAGGTGAGAATGCCACTCGTACGAGAATGAAAGTGAGAGAAAAGACTGGGTAGTGTTGGGGGATGGATGAAAGGATAAAAGATGAACGGAGTCTAAGATGACAGAAGATGGTGATTGACATCACATTCCATTTTGAAGATTGTAGTTTTCAAGGAAGCAAGTAAATGGGAGGAAGTTCCACTATCAGGAATTGTGAGAAAAAACCTGCTGGAGTAGAAGTGGTGGTTACATTTAACTATTTCAACAGTAAAATGGTGAGACCTAGATGCCAATCTAGTAGCATGCTTAAATTCATATAGTCAGGGGACCAGGAAAAAAACTCATCAGAGCAGTTACCATGAAAATATTTGTAGAAAAGACAGAGGGAAGCCACACCACATCTGTGAGAAAGTGACAGAAGTTGAGATGCCAAGTCAGTATTGATTAAATTGCCTTCTTTGGAGTTTGTCAAGAACCCCATGATGAATAGCAGGAGCACCAGACCAGATATTGCAACAGTGTTCAATGCAGTGTGAATGGTAGGTTTGCAAATGTTCAAGATGGACTCTGACAAGAAAAACCTTCTGGTATAACACAATGAACCAAATTTCCTTGCAGTAGATGCAGCTATTGATTCAATATAAAGTCAGTTGAAGCCAAGAAGGTGCAGTGAGATGCTCTCCAGGAGTTGAACATCAGCTATGCTGATAGCAAGTAGGAACGTTTCTCTATGGTGGTTAAATGAGAGTAGTTTTGCTTTGAAGGCATTAAAGTTTATAATCCATTTCCTTCCCCAGCTACCCACTGATTGAAGATCCTTTTCAAGAGTTTACGGATTTGCTATTGAGACAGTAGTAAATGGTAGTGTCATATGCATAAATGCATACTTGGGAATATCAAGATCATTGAAGAACAGAAACAGCGAAGGACCCAGGATAGAGCCTTAAGGCACATCCACATTCATGTGAAAGAATTTGGAAGTGAGCCTATTCATAATGACCTTCATTTCACAATTTGATAGGAATGATTAGATTAAATCAAACAGTCATCCTGTAATAATGTAGTCCTGAAACTTACATAAAAGACCAGCATACCAAACCCTGTCAAACACCTTTGAGATATCTAGAACTACAGTTCAAGCTTTGCCATTATTATCAAGAGCTTGATATATGTATTCAGTGATGGCCATAAGCATGTCAGTGGTTGACTATGCAAAATGGAAGCCATATTGTTTGTTAGAGGGTAGGTTGTGAGGGGTAAGATGCTTAATCAGTTCAGCATTGATTAAAGTCTCAAATACTTTGCTGAAAAGCAGTAGGAGACTAATAGAACAATGCTCAGAGGGGTCAGAAGGTTCTCCAGAGTTCTTAAAAACAAGAACCACAGAGGAGGATTTCAAACAAGTTTGTAAGCAGGAAACAGCAAGGCAATAGTTGTAGAGTTTGGAGAGAACTTGAGTCAGCATGGAAGCACATTTCTTTCGGAGGATGACTGGGATCCTGTCACCTCCACTTGCCTTATGGGAATCTAATTTAGAAATGATGTCCGAGAGCAGTGATGCGATTATGTGCATATGACTCAGTAGAGCCTCAGTTCTAGTGGAGAAATCAGGTTTGGGTACTCCAACTGAGTCAAGTGTTGAGCTGAAAGAGAATTTCTAAGCAAAGCATTCCCTCTTATCTGCTGTAGACATAAGGACTTTGAATTGAATGAATAGAGGAGGTATTGAGGATTTATTTTTGTTCATCACACTCTTAAAAGCTGCCAATAATCTCTAGAACTGAACTTGCAAGGTGCTTCATGTAGTTTCATTCTGTCAGCAAACAATAACTTCTCTTCCTTGTGAACACACTTACACTTATGAGCAAAGACAAAGAGATATCTGTTGCAAACAGATGTGTTGCTGTGGTATAGGCGGAATAAGCGATTCCTGTAGTCTACAGTGGCCAAGCATACAGAAGAGAACAAAGCAGATGAATGGTTTTACTTGGTATTTCCTTGCTGAAATGAAAGCAATGATGCTTGCTTTCACTCAGCAAGAGACCTCAGATATGCATTTTTAAACAGGATGATTAAAAACTTCATTCCAAAGGACATCATGAAAGAAATCACAGAATGAGTTCCAATCTGCTCATTGTTAACAAAGATATTCTGTTGTTCGGAGGTTCTCAGCTTGTGGGTGAGTGGAAAAAGATGTTTACAGACACTACTGCATGATCAGAGTTGCCAAGAGGGTAGAGCTGTGTAGTACGACAAGAGTCAGAGATAGCGGTAAAAAAGAGAAGCCTGTCTCTCTGGGTTACCAGAAAAATGTGTGGGGATGTCAACTAGTTGAGTGAGAGATTGAGAAAGTAAGGGTTTTTATGTCAGTGAGGTTAGTGACATAGTGAATAAGCCACCTGATATTATGGACATTAAAGTCACCAAACAAATATATTTGCAAATGGGTGTAGGGAGATGGCCTTGTCTATATTATCAGAACTACTATCTAGCACACCACAGTCTTCAGAGGAAGGGGAACGGTAGTGAAAGAAGAGATATCTGAGTTAAGTAGTGCAACAGAGATACATGTACAAATGGTCTGGAGATTCAAGAGAGTATTCCCTAGCCAACAAGAGATGTTCGTGGACATAAAATCCCAGGCCATGCATGTGGAAATTAGAGACCTTTCTAAGGAGAGGCAGGTAGCCAGGATTTGAGAAATCAGAGGAGGAGTGAAGAGTTAAGTTTAGTTTCGCAGAGAGGTAGGATGTCTGGAGACTTTTTGAAGAGGAATGAATACCATGAATGTTGTTGAAAGTTTAAGGGGTCTAGGTGATTTTTTTTGTTGAGCTGGTTCAGGTTTATAGGTTGTTTATAGTCAGGATGTGTTATTTTGGTGATGAGAAGCCTAGGTTAGTACTAGCAGTTGGTTGTCAAATATAACATATGCAGGAAGGGAACTGGTGCAAACTGCAATATAGTATGGACTCAGGGATGGCCACTGGAGGTGCTTTCAAAGACACACTTCCATGCATGCAGTATCTACCAAAAAGAAAAAAATTCATTAACTGCTGCGACCCCAATAAATTAACATTACATTAACAAACACGTTATCTTTATGAACATACATTTTATATATATATATATATAGATAGATAGATAGATAGATAGATAGATAGATAGATATAACATAAATAACATTTAAGCAAAGGTAGGAAGACATTGCAGAGAATCAAGAGAAAAAAATTTCTTCTTAACAGGGAGTTTTGACCAAATTAAGAATTCTGGGATATGCTATGGACATCATAGAGTTGTTATTATTATTATGGTGAAAAAAACAAAATTATATTATTTGTATTATGATGCATTATCAATTGTTTCTAAAAAGAAAGTAAATTAACATTGTTTTCTTAAATCTTTTTATCAGTAATTCATTTAAAAAATAAAAATGATAAACAAACCTGAATATATTTTAATGATCAACAACAATTTTAAGGAAAATGTTGTATTCTGGAGCTAGTAGTGATAAAATATTTTTCTCAAGTGTTTCAAATAAATTTCAAAAAAAGTTAATGATATATATATATAAACCATAAATTCATTCAGAGCCAATCAGAATACACAAAACAAAGTTCCAATTAAATGACCTGGCACATTATTTTGGCTAACTAAATTGAGTAATTAAGACGGGAAAGCATGCCAGCTCCATTGTTTCCAACTTATTACATACCACCCCCTGGTCCTGAAACCATTTGGCGCCATATTCTCTATAAATAAAAGGAAGCAAAAAATAGGCAGAGAGAAATAAAGAAATGTTTCTAGTTGTCTCACCTCAAGACGAATACCTTCTGAGAAGTGTCTCTCTCTCACCTGCAGTCAGCCGCCTCTCACTTCCACAACACAGGATCACACCTGTCACACCTATTGCCACTTTGTCAGACCAAAACATAAAAGCAATTTAATTATCCTCACAAAGAGAGAACCACTTCCTTGATGCCTTCATACTATTTCAAAGGATCACACACTGTGATTCGTGTTAGAAGGAATCTACTGAGAGGACTATCTACAGACTTTTGATATTTTACATCTACTTATTTGTATGATTATATTGATGATGATCATGTTGTTTATAGTGATAATACTGATGATGATGCTGCTGTTGTTGATGATATTTATATTCAGGACTATGATGATGGCTGTTCAGGTTTTTGTTACTGATATCTGTATTGGAATTCTTTGACTTGATAATATTTTGTCATTTCTTATATTGATAGAAAAAAAATTAAGCATCAAAAATCTTCCTTTGCCGACAATAGCATTTAAAAGCTGTAAACAACACTTTGACTGCAACATAATACTTAGAATGATCTGATCATGAAAAGATCTTACAAAGAAAGCTATTTACATAGCAACAATAGTTTAACTATATAAGACATCATGTATATTTGTATATTCTTTCATAATACCTATAAGATTTTGATATTGCTAGTGAAAGGGTGATAACTTGATTATCTCCCTTGCACTTGCTACAACAGGTGGCAGTGTCTTTATTATGTTAATGGATGACTGTTTGAATGTATAATGCAAAGAAATCTTTGGAAGATCATATCAATGATAAAAGCTACTAGACTTGAGAAACCTATTTTCCTGAAATTGTTTTAAGAGAAAGAAAGAAATTTAAACCAGACACAGTACAAGCTGCTCGGTCAATGAATGCTAAAATGTTTCCTTGTAAGGAAACATCTAATATTACTATTATCATACTGCAATGATTTCTAGATTTCTTTTATTTATGAAGTTAGTGATATTCTGCAATGCTAGCTCTTCAATTTCTGTAATTCAATACTTTAATTATTGACAAAAATACCCTATCATCAGAAAGGTTACATAACATTATTATTAGAGATAATATTATTAATAGTATAATTACAAAAATGTAGATACTCATGAAGTTAGTAATTTATTTCTCTTTTTTAACTTCTGAAACATGTTAATCTAATATTGAAAGCAAGCAGATACAGTAATGTGAGAAAGTTAGGACACCTCATGAAAACTGTATTTTTTTCAACATATGGACATTTGATGTTCATTTTAGCATGGTTTAGAGATGGAGTGAATATAACTAAATAAAACTGAACAAATATTTTTTGGAATTATTTGGAAAATTTCATTAAATAGAAATAAAATTTTTATGTAAAGAAAAAGTTAGGAGACCGTAATATATATTACTACTTAAAATGCCTTAAGTTAGAATCACATGCAGCAGAACAGATGCAAAGTTTTAGAACACTGTTCAAGTGGAATTTTCATGAATCTGTCTTAGGCATTCAATTAAGTCTGCTCTTAATTTTTGAATCGAGTGTTATCACTATTATGAGCTCAAAAAATCTCTCTGAACCCTTCAGAAGGAAGGTAGTAGATGCATATGTATTTAGGAAAGGATTTAAAAAGATCTCCAAGCAATTAGAAATCAGTCATTCCACTGTCCGGAAAATAATTGACAGGTGGAAGACATTTAAAACAACTGCCAAGATACCTCAATCAGACTATCAAGTTCAGTCCAAATGCAAACAGCAAGATGCTTAAAAATTCTTGGAATATGCTAAAACATCATCATTGGACGAACAGGTAGCTCTTACCACAGTTGATGTCAAAGTATACAAATTTACTATTAGAATGATATTATACTGGTTTGATTTGCATAGAATGTGTGTAAAGAAAAAGCTCTGCTGAAAAAAAAAATTTTTTTTTTAAATCATCAAGACAGTACTAGAGTTTTCAAGAGAACACCTGGAGAAAACAAGGACTTCTGGAACAATGTACTTTGGACAGATGAATGCTAAATAGAATTATTTGAGCATAGTAACATAAAGCATGTTTGGGGTATACTAAAACCTGCATATGATCCCAAGAATCTCATGTAAACTGTGAAGAATGGACATGAAATGTCATGGTTTGATTCAGTTCATAATCAAAGAATCCATCATGGATTCTTTATTGTACCAGAGGTTACTTAAGGAAAATTAAAGCTGAACCAAATGTGAGCTATGTAACTTGCTAAAGAACCAAATGTGTGCAAGTAAATCTGCCGGCAAATGGCTCAAACATAAGAAGTTGAAAATTGGAATGGCTAAGTCAAAGCCTGAATCATGATACTAAGTTTTTTCTCAGCCGAAATTGGCATTTTTGTTCAATTTTTTTGTTAAATAATATTTTCATTTTTCTTTCCATTACATCAGTTTTATTTATCTAAAAATAATGTTTGAAAGAAGATCTAATACTGATATGGCCATATTTAAAAAAAAAAATACATAGTTTTTGGGGTGTCCTAACTTTTTCACATAATACAGTTGAAAGCAGCACCGTCTGCTTAGTCAATGGATGCCAAATGCTTCCTCATAGCAAAACAGCTAATATTACCATTACTGTTTGGATGTTCATTTGGTGTACAGGTTAACAGCTTGGAATGAGAAATCTGTGAGCTGTGTTTGAATTCTGGTCAAGTTCATTACATTCATATAAAATAACCTTTGAAAGATATGAATGCATCTCAACTCTATCCAGCTATGGGGTAAACAGCAGGGAAAATTAGGCTCTCTAACTGTGGTTGGCAACCTGTCTAGAAAGACAAATCTGAATTCAAAGGAAAGTGTAAAGAAAGGACTAGCAGTTGACTGTAAGAAGAAAAAAATATATGTTTGTCAGCAAAAGAGAATGTCCAAGATTCAGTCTACAAATTGGAGATGTCTACTTCAAACAAATATATGCAGAAGTTTAAATATCTGGAGTGTTTTAACTTACAGAAAATGTGACACTGAAATTTGAACATGCATTGGATTAGCAAAAAGATGTATTCCAAAAACTAAGTAAAATTTTAAGAAACTGGAAAAATTTATTAGAAATTAAGAAGTGTGCTGAACAGTTATGTGATAGCAGTGTTCTTGTAAGGCATTGAATGCTTGACAATCTCCCAACAAATGAAGAGAGAACTTACGGCAATAGGAATGTGGTTCTGCAGAAGTATATTGAGAATACCATGGGCAGAGTATCTACAAATACAGAAGTCTTAAAGAAAATGGATTTAAAAAGGACACTTATATTTATATTTCTTGTATGGCATTGAATGCTTGACAATCTCCCAACAAATGAAGAGAGAACTTACGGCAATAGGAATGGTTCTGCAGAAAGAATACCATGTTTAAACACAGAAGTCTTAAAGAAATGGATTTAAAAGGACATATTTATATTTTTGTATGGCATTGAATGCTTGTCTCCCAACAAATGAAGAGAGAACTTACGGCAATAGGAATGTGGTTCTGCAGAAGTATATTGGAGAATACCATGGGCAGAGTATCTAAGCAACACAGAAGTGTTAAGAAAATGGATTAAAAAAGGACACTTATATTTATATTTCTGTATGGCATTGAATGCTTGACAATCCCAACAAATGAAGAGAGAACTTACGGCAATAGGAATGGGTTCTGCAGAAGTTTCACAGAAGTTGGATTTAAAAAGGACAATGTATTTCTTGTATGGCATTGAATGCTTGACAATTCCCAACAAAATGAAGAGAGAACTTACGGCAATAGGAATGTGGTTCTGCAGAAGTATATTGAGAATACCATGGGCAGAGTATCTACAGAAGTCTTAAAGAAAATGGATTTAAAAGGACACTTATATTTATATTTTGTATGGCATTGAATGCTTGAAATCTCCCAACAAATGAAGAGAGAACTTACGGCAATAGGGAATGTGGTTCTGCAAAGCATATTGAGAATACCATGGGCAGAGTATCTAAGCAATACAGAAGTGTTAAAGAAAATGGATTTAAAAGGACACTTATATTTATATTTTTGTATGGCATTGAATGCTTGACAATCTCCCCCAACAAAATGAAGAGAGAACTTACGGCAATGAATGTGGTTCTGCAGAAGTATATTGAGAATACCATGGGCAGAGTATCTAAAGCAAACACAGAAGTGTTAAAGAAAATGGATTTTAAAAAAAGGACACTTATATTTATATTTTCTTGTATGGCATTGAATGGACAATCTCCCAACAAATGAAGAGAGAACTTTACGGCAATAGGAATGTGGTTCTGCAGAAGTATATTGAGAATACCATAGGCAGAGTAACTGAAGTCTTAAAGAAAATGGATTTAAAAAGGACACTTATATTTATATTTCTTGTATGGCATTGAATGCTTGACAATCTCCCAACAAATGAAGAGAGAACTTACGGCAATAGGAATGTGGTTCTGCAGAAGTATATTGAGAATACCATGGGCAGAGTATCTAAGCAACACAGAAGTGTTAAAGAAAATGGATTTAAAAAGGACACTTATATTTATATTTCTTGTATGGCATTGAATGCTTGACAATCTCCCAACAAATGAAGAGAGAACTTACGGCAATAGGAATGTGGTTCTGCAGAAGTATATTGAGAATACCATGGCAGAGTATTGTTAAAAAAATGGATTTAAAAGGACACTTATATTTATATTTTTGTATGGCATTGAATGCTGACAATCTCCCAACAAATGAAGAGAGAACTTATTAGCAATAGGAATGGTTCTGCAGAAGTATATTGAGAATACCATGGGCAGAGTCTAAGCAACACAGAAGTCAAAAAAATGGATTTAAAAGGACACTTATATTTATATTTTTGTATGGCATTGAATGCTTGACAATCTCCCAACAAATGAAGAGAGAACTGGCAATAGGAATGTGGTTCTGCAGAAGTTTGGGCAGAGTATCTTCTTAAAGAAAAATGGATTTAAAAGGACACTTATATTTATATTTCTTGTATGGCATTGAATGTTTGACAATCTCCCAACAAATGAAGAGAGAACTTTGGCAATAGGAATGTGGTTCTGCAAAGTATATTGAGAATACCATGGGCAGAGTATCTATGAAGTGTTAAAAGAAAATGGATTTAAAAAAGGACACTTATATTTATATTTCTTGTATGGCATTGAATGCTTGACAATCTCCCCAACAAATGAAGAGAGAACTTACGGCAATAGAATGTGGTTCTGCAGAAGTATATTGAGAATACCATGGGCAGAGTATCTACAACACAGAAGTGTTAAAGAAAATGGATTTAAAAAGGACACTTATATTTATATTTTTGTATGGCATTGAATGCTTGACAATCTCCCAACAAATGAAGAGAGAACTTAAATATATTGAGAATACCATGGCAGAGTATCTAAGAACACAGAAGTCTTAAAGAAAATGGATTTAAAAAGGACACTTATATTTATATTTCTTGTATGACATTGAATGCTGAAAATAAATGAAGAGAGAACTTACGGCAATAGGAATGTGGTTCTGCAGAAGTATATTGAGAATACCATGGGCAGAGTATCTATGGATTTAAAAAGGACACTTATATTTATATTTCTTGTAGGCATTGAATGCTTGACAATCTCCCAACAAATGAAGAGAGAACTTACGGCAATAGGAATGGTTCTGCAGAAGTATATTGAGAATACCATGGGCAGAGTATATCTTAAAGAAAATGGAGGACACTTATATTTATATTTCTTGTATGGCATTGAATGCTGACAATCTCCCAACAAATGAAGAGAGAACTTCCAATAGAATGGGTTCTGCAGAAGTATATTGAGAATACCATGGGCAGAGTATCTAAAAATACAGAAGTCTTAAAGAAAATGGATTTAAAAAAGGACACTTATATTTATATTTCTTGTATGTCAATCTCCCAACAAATGAGACAACTGAAGGCAACAGAAATGTGGTTCTGCAGAAATATATTGAGAATACCATAGGCAAAGTATCTAAACAACATAGAAGTCTTGAAAATGGATTCAAAAAGGACACTTATATTTATATTTCTTGTATGGCACTGAATGCTGAACAATCTCCCAACAAATGAGACAACTGAAGGCAACAGAAATGTGGTTCTGCAGAAATATATTGAGAATACCATAGGCAAAGTATCTAAACAACATAGAAGTCTTGAAAATGGATTCAAAAAGGACACTTATATTTATATTTCTTTGTATGGCACTGAATGCTGAACAATCTCCCAACAAATGAGACAAAAAGGCAAATAGAAATGTGGTTCTGCAGAAATATATTGAATACCATAAGCCCAAACAACATAGAAGTCTTGAAAATGGATTCAAAAAGGACACTTATATTTATATTTTTTTGCTATGGCACTGAATGCTTCTCCCAACAAATGAGAGACAACTGAAGGCAACAGAAATATGGTTCAGAAATATATTGAAATACCATAGGCAAAGTATCTAAACAAATAGAAGTCTTGAAAATGGATTCAAAAAGGACATTATATTTATATTTCTTGTATGGCGCTGAATGCAACAATCTCCCAACAAATGAGACAACTGAAGGCAAATGTGGTTCTGCAGAAATATATTGAGAATACCATAGGCAAAGTATCTAAAATATAGAAGTCTTGAAAATGGATTCAAAAAGGACACTTATATTTATATTTTTGTATGGCACAATGCTGAACAATCTCCCAACAAATGAGACAACTGAAGGCCAACAGAAATGTGGTTCTGCAGAAATATATTGAGAATAAAGGCAAAGTATCTAAACAAAATAAAGTCTTGAAAATGGATTCAAAAAAGGACACTTATATTTATATTTCTTTGTATGGCACTGAATGCTGAACAATCTCCCAACAAATGAGACAACTGAAGGCAATGGGTTCTGCAGAAATATATTGAGAATACCCAAAGTATTAAAAACATAGAAGTCTTGAAAATGGATTCAAAAAGGACACTTATATTTATATTTGTATGGCACTGAATGCTGAACAATCTCCCAACAAATGAGACAACTGAATGGTTCTGCAGAAATATATTGAGAATACCATAGGCAAAGTATCTAAACAACATAGAAGTCTTGAAAATGGATTCAAAAAGGACACTTATATTTATATTTTTGTATGGCACTGAATGCTGAAACAATCTCCCAAAAATGAGACAACTGAAGGCAACAGAAATGTGTTGCATACCATAGGCAAAAGTATCATTAATAGGGAAAATGGATTCAAAAAAGGACACTTATATTTATATTTCTTGTATGGCACTGAATGCTGAACAATTAACTAATATATTGAGAATACCATAGGCAAAGTATCTAAAATTAGTGTGAAAATGGATTCTTTATATTTATATTTCTTGTATGGCACTGAATGCTGAACAATCTCCCAACAAATGAGAGAATGTTGGCAAATACAGAAATTTTATATTGAGAATACCATAGGCAAAGTAAAACAAAAAAAGAAGTCTTAAGGAAAATGGATGCAAAAAGGATACTTATATTTATAGTCAGAAAGTGAAAACTGAATTTTTTTTCAAAACACAATTGCAAAGGAGGGTTTGGAGAATTTGGCATTCAGTTGAAGGGAAAGGAGAAAGCAGTAGGTCCCCTATCTGATGAAAGTGTGGTGAAACATGAGGGTAGAAGGTTTGCAAAATATTTAATGTTTATTAAAAGGTTCTAAAGATGGTCAGTCCTGAAGGGGCATGGCAGAGAAAAGAAGGAGCGTAGTCCCAACAAAGCAACACAATGTAACTAATGAAAGAATGATGGAGTTCAGAATGACTATTGTCTTAATTGTGGTTGATGTGATACAACAGAGATGACTTTTAATAATTATGTCAGATTGCAACATCTATCAGAGAGATGAAATTTAAATTTTTATTTTTGCATTATTCCAAAATTTGAATGCATCAGCAGATAGCTATTAAGGCCAACAACTGAGCACAAATAGTTAATAATTTTAAAAATTAGTATTTAATGTATGAATGTTGTTTTTGATAAAAGTAAAAAAATAAACATAAATACAATAAAAATACATATTGTTGTAGCATACCTATGGACAATAATGGGTATGACCCTATTCACATAAATACAGTAGTAAATACTGTATGTTGGTCTGCAGTTGGAAATTCTTTATGGAATTCACTTAACTCACTTGTAGCATTTTGCTACTTCTACATGACACTGGTATTGTTCGTGTCCTAAGTATTATCGTTCATTACCAACCTTCATGTGATTATTCTATTCAGTAACGTTCCCTAGGTTACAACATGTATATTGTCTAATATTCTTTTTCCACAATATAGCTATTTGTGCTATGTCATAATGCTTATTACCTAAACAATAATAATACTGAATAATTTTTTAAGTATGAAAGTATATTTATTCACATCTCCCTAATAGCTGTCATGATCTGTAAATAAAACAGTTGATCAATAGGTTTATAACCTGACACACTTCATATGCTGAATTTTGATCTGGAATATTCACTATATAATGTTTGATCAACATGATTAACAGGGGACAACTAGATTAAAGGCTCTATCAAGCAAGAAGATTATGTTGAAAAATAAATATTTTTATATCCAATGAATGCTATTTGTCAAACCTCTGGGCATATTGATGTAGAATTAGACATATTTGAAAACTATATTGTTATTATATTAATTATTGAACATTGACAGAATATCTTGTAAGTGTTTCTTGAGACTAACCGTCTTTAAATCATTTCAGGGCTCCAGAATAAACCTCAGTATTTTTAACTACTTTTACAAGAACATATTTTGTTTTAAGTTTATTTATCTTAGTATTCTTTTCTGATCCTGCTTCTTCAGGACCATTTCTAACATTTTAAATAAATCCCAGTGTCATTATTATATTTTCAGACATTACTTTCTTCAAACCGTATGGACTTACATTACAGAACCATAAATAAATGTACTAAATAACAGAAACCACAACACTTACAGACTTTCAAGAACTGGCTTCATGGTTAATGAATGTTGAATATCATTTATAAGGGAACAGCTAGTGCTACTATTATAGCCACACTCTGTAGCACTAAAACTTGCAAATATACCACAATGAAAAAAGGTTTAGTGACCTGTTTTAGGGATGGTTGGCATTAATGTGTATGGAGCAGAATACCATATTGTTTTTTAACTCTGTAATAAAGATCGGATTTTTCTTTTAATTTTTATAATACTGAATGTTACAGTGAAAATTAATGAATTAAAAATCAATATTTGGTGTGACTGCTTTTAATATTTTTTTTTTTTTTACTTCTGCTTACAATATCAACAACACTGACTTCATTAGATTTCTCCAGCCACAAGAATGTTTTTTTCATTCTAACAGTTTGTATTCTTCCAAATCTGTCTTGTTAGATGGTCATTGTTCTTGTACTTTCAATTTCAATATATTTCACATTGGATTTAAATCTGGCTACATGCTAGGCCAATCAAGCATGTTTACCTTTTGTTTCTACAGGTATTTATTGTTTTGTTGTAGTGCTTTAGATCATTGTCATGCTGAACTATAGCTACTGTTCCTAAGTATGGGTAAAAGCAACAGGTTTTCAATTATAAATCTGTGGTAATCTTCAGTATTTATGATTGCACTGATGAAATTAAGTTAACCAATGTAATTAGGGATTATACCGTCATCTCAATAGTAATATTTGTGCTAACATGCATAACTGATGATAGTAAACACCTTTCATTTTTACCTGTTTATATTTCTAAGATGAGGTATTATGTACACTATTTACATTATTCAGACTATCATCCTCATCTTTGTTACCATATTTATCACAACATGTCCTTAAGGACATGTGGCACAGTGGATAAAGGCATTGGTTAGATCCAGTGACAGGACCCAAAGATCTGTGAGATCAATACCTGGTTAAGGCAGTGGAGAACTTGGAGAGGGGAATTAACAGAAGATAACTGATAACGGACATCCATTAGACATGACACATGGAACTAGAACAGTCTACCCTGGTGAGCAAAATAAAGGGTTCATTTTGACATTCCAACTACCTAAAGAAGGCTGGAGTGCACAACAGCCAAAACTTTGTGATAAATAGTGCAATAAAGATGAGAACGGTAGTCCGAATAATGTAAAAAGTGTACCTTTCATCGTTTAGATTGCCACAAATTTACTGAAATTTTTAAATACCATTATAGTATATTAAATAAGGAATTTGAACCTAGAAGAAGTTACATGACGAGTGGTTTTGCCCAACACAGTGAATTACTACAAAACCAAAACATTCACCTAAAAAGTAATGTTCTATTATTCTCTTGTCAGACTGAAACATTTATGTGGATGTCATGCATGGTTCCAAACACATGCAGAAATATCTAAACTATTAGCTGTATACAATGGCTTTCACAGCTAAATGGTTAAAAATGGATTTAAGCAAATGAAGAATGTAGATCTTAGCAAGGACCATCCTTTTTGAACCACATGGAGTGGCACTACAGAATCACATGCAAAAAAACGGCACCAAATAACAGAAACAATATCACTCAAGCACTTTCAACTGCAGTAGCAACCAAAACAGATATCACATGTAACACTAAGAGAAAATAATGACGTTATAAAGGTGCTGATATTCCATACTACTTCAATCAAAAGGTTAGGAAGGAAACGCTCATCAGTATAGTTACTTGACTTGAGAAACTTATTTTCCTAAAAAATGTTTTAATGCAAAGATTTTATATACAGGGTGTCCATAAAGTTCGTGTGCACTTTAAACTTTTATAACTTTATTTGTATTTGCAATAGAAATAACCTGTAAAAAATATTATAAAGCTTAATGTACTTAGTTTTAAGTATAGCTAAAATAACTGATGTGATTTCAGGCATATAGTAAATCAGTTGGCAAATGTTTTCCGTGAACTGCAAAATCATATTACCCTTTTTTTTATTGCTAATGATGGAGGCCATATGGAAACTTAAATAAAATTTCAATAATATTTAATAATATTTCCTGATAAGGAAACAGCTGATACTACCATTTCCATCACAATCAGTTCCTTTTAATCTGACAGTTATCTTTATTTATTTTTTGTCCAGTATAACCTGACCTCTCTTGTCTTGATATAAGCAGTGGTGCATTTGGTTGCTGTTGTAGCATTCATTGCACACACTTGACTTAACTAGCAACATCCACAGACAATTTTCTAGGATGTTCATCAACCAATCTCAAATGAATAGACTTTGTTCTCACATTGCTTAGTCAACCTGGTTGTTTCTCTATATCCCAAACTTTTTTTGCACCATATTGGCAATAGTTTTTTTTTGCTCAAATTCAGATTTGTAACTTTTTTTTGTAGCCACTGTTCTGTTCATGGAAAGAAATAACATATTCCTTCAAATTAGAATAGAGTTCTTTCCCATGTGGATCCATTATGGAACTAAGCATCTATACACCAAAAACTATTAGTTTATAAGAACTGTTGCTCTGACATTACTCTATTTATATTTAAAAAAAAAATAATGCTTTCAAAATACAACTTACCAGAGTCTGCATCAGATTATTCTGTGAAAAGAAAAAAGGAATTAAATCAAACTGACAGTTTAATTAGAATTAAATAGAAAATGGTGGATCAATGCCTAAAGACATAAAATTTTGAATCCACCAATCAAGCTACAAAAAAGGAAATGGAGTTGTATGAAGTGGTATCCAGTTGTGGAAAGGTAGATCAGGATGTGATCAGTTCAACTGGGGAAGTGTGTCTGATGGTGAAAACCCAAGACCTGTCCACCCAATGATTCCAGTTATAAAACATCAATGAGGACATTGAAAAAAATTTATTTTGCAATCAAATCAACATTTTCATAGAAATGTACTCATCTCTTGTCTTAATAGAAAATCTGATCAGTTCAATAAGGTCATATTGGCAGCTAATCTAAAAAATTACTTACATTCTGTTGTTAACTGGGGTAAGGAATGATTTGTTAATTTGAATGCATCCAAAATGAAACTGCTCTCTAATAATCAATTGAGAAAAACATTTCTGCCATCAGGATGGCTAATTCTAACCTCCAGGAGAGTGGCTCATTGCACCTTGTTGGGCTAAAGTTATCTGCTGACACAAAGTGGAAAGATTATATATTGAATCAATTGCTAGGGCTACTGCTAGGAAAGTTGTTTCATTGTCATGTGCTAGAAAATTTTTCTCATCTGAATCTATCTTACATATTTATAAGTCTACCATTTGTCTATACTTTGAATATTGCAGCCACATAGGCTGGTGTCCCTGCAATATATTTAGAGATATTTTCTAAAATCCAAAGAAGAATCTGCAATGCCATTGGTCATGTTCTGACATCAGTTGCCTTCCCACCACTGTAACATATCTTCCCTCTGCATTTTCCATTAATATTTTCATGGTAATTTTTCAGATGAACATTCCTCTATAGTACCTAGAGTTAATGAGTTAAGTGCATTACTAGACTGGAAGCAATGTCTCATCATTTTAAAGTTGAAATTGTGAGTTATAACCGTAAGTTCTATGCGAAAAATTTTCACACTTCCCTCTTGTGAAACTTTCTTCTGGCTTCTTGATTTTCCAGTCAAGTTTGATCTTCAAAAACTTTGAACGCAATGTCAATTGTTATCTTCTGTCTTCTTAATTCCTGTTCTAT
>CAHIKZ030000702.1:595000-627500 GCA_903632075.3 Acanthosepion pharaonis | reverse complement strand
ATCTCAAGGAAAGTGAAACAAGATAAAAAGAAGTGGATGACAGATAAAATACTAGGAAAAAGAAAGAAAGAGGATCATAAATATAACAAGTGTGCATAAAAGAATAAAACAAAAGGACAAAAGACATGTTCATTTACAGGATGCATACGAATCAAAAGAGAGAATGCTCATAACAGAAAAGGCAAAAATACTTCAAAGATGGAAGGAATAACAAGAAATTCAATACTTACAATCAGAAAATCAGACAAATATAAATGAAGAAGGATGTATACCCATGTCTCATAGACTAATGCAAAAGCATTTGACAAAGTATGGCTCAAAGATTTGAACTGTGAAGACAACTTGAATTATTTAAGAAAGATATGAGAATAGTCCAGAATCTATATTGGGAGCAAATTGCCGGCATACAGATAGAATATGAATGGACTAAGTAGACAAATACAGAAAAATCCCTAAGATATAAATGTGTCTTCTCAGGAGATTTATTTAACCTTTTCAGTAAAGCAATCATATCAGAACTAGAACTATGCAGATGATACAATATTATTAGCAGACACAGAATGAAAACTATAGGAACTCTAAGAAAAGGTAGTAAAGGATAGCAGGAAGGAAAGACTAATCACCAGTTGTAAGAAGATGAAACATATTTCAACAACCCAAGATTAAGCTACAAATTAGAAACTTAACTTTCCGGGATGTGTTTGAACAGACAATGAAAATGTGACACCAACATCCAGACAGTAAAAGATGCCTTCCAAAAGCTAATCAAAGAATTAAGAAATAGTAAAATTTCATTAGAAACAAAGAAAGGAGTGCTGAACTGATATATAATATCAGTTGTTCTAATGGCAGTGAATGCTGGACATTTCCCTCACAGATGAAGAGGAGACTTGAGGGAAGACGTGATTCTACAGAAGGAATACTGTGGACAGAGCATGTCTGCAATAAGGAAATTTTACAAAAATGGAAGCAAAAAAGACAGTTATACTTAGAATAAGAAACAGTTGAACTTTCTGGGACATAATCAAAAATGAGATCTTAGTGAATTTGATACAACACATATTGAGGAACCGAGGGAGAAATCATAAGTAATCTAGTTAACAACTTGTCAGATGAGGAAGTGGGAAGGACCATAAAAATCAAACAATGCTAAAAACTACAAAGAGTTATGGAGAGCAATAACCACTCATTTTCTGAAGGGGCACAGCATATAAAAGATGATATCCTATTCTCCAGGCTTGTCTCAGAACTCACTTGATATAAGAAGATACATTACTATATACATTAGCTATTTCAGAAGGATTTCCTTCTTTTAGATTTACAGGGTTCATTTGCTTAATTTTAATCATTGATATGAGAAAACAGTTATATATAGCTATGTGTTAGACATTTCTAAATGAGTCAGGTGCCATACATGACATATTAAAAAGCCAAATGTCATGGATAGTAGAATTGAAATATAATGGTAAGTGGCATCACCATACCATCACATCATGGAAATCACCAGACCAGTTATGCACAGACATGTGGGAGTCAGCGTGAATACCAGCTAGACTGCTAATGATGTGAACAGCTGCATTCAAATTCCATTTCTGAAATTATGGAATAAGTTGACATCCTTCAGTCTACAGTGTCATATGCACTGGGGATACCTGTTGGAAGGCATTAAGAGCAACTGTGGTTGGTGCAGTGGCACATTACAGATACTTTATAATCATAAGCAGAGGTGTCTGGCTAAAATTGTGGTAACAAACAAGCATGATTGGCTCAAATGCCATGGTGCTTGGTTGTTCATAATGTAAGGAAACTATTATTTTTTTCATTGTCAGGACTTAATAAACGAGAATTAAAATCCTAAATTTTTAAGTGGGCCCATATAGTACATGTTGGTGTTGGGGATAAGAACCTGCTTATTATGCTTTGCCTTGAGTTTGATTTGGATTGTAGCAGAACAATTTCCAAGAATAACAAATATTTCATTAGTTAGAATTTGGACAAATCACAAAAAAAATCACATTAATTAGCAAAAATCACATTAATTAGAATTCTCACCATTTCTTTATTAAAACTAAGTAAATCAATTAATTTTAAATAATAGTTTAAAACAACTTATTTTCTCATAACTTACAAATTGTCCTTTTATTGTTGGTCACTGAAAAATGTATTGATTTGGAGATAGTGTCCAAATTGATTCATTTAAGATATGGAAGGACTTGTCTCAGATAGAAAGTCGAACTGGTTATAGATTTTGTCTGTTTAAATATTTATGAATTTGAGCCTAATTTATCACTAGGTTAAAAATAACTTTTTAGTAAGGAATATTTAAAGACTTTAAAAACTAGCATTCAAATCTTTCATTTTTATTGGTCACTCAAATATGCAAATAGGCTAGCCTCTGAGCAGGTGCTAGATCTATGTATTTTAATCTAGGCAGTTATCTGTTAGTATTTACCATATATGGCAAAATATTGGTAAATCTTTCTATCTCAGTTTATTAAATCTACTTGTACATGCATAATTAAAATGTTTCGGTTCCCTAGGTCAACTGCTGATGTTTTAACAATTATTAATGAAAGAGTCTATCAAGTTTTAGATAAGAATGGTGAAGCTCAGGTTGTTATTTTGGACATCATGAAAACATTCGATGGGGTTTGGTCAGGTGGTCTTCTTTACACATTGAAAGTTTATTGTATTTCTATACAAATATTTGCACTGATTCAGACTTTCTTATCAAAGTGTGAAATGAAAGTTGTCCTAAACAGCCATTCTTCAAGGTCTTCCTGCAGTAATGTAGGCATACCCCAGGACTCTATCCTTGGACCTACGCTGGTTCTAATTTTCATTAATGACCTTCCTGATGGTATCAGTTTTTAACTCAGTATCTATGCTGATCATATATCTATTTAGACCTGTTTCAATATTAAGTCTTGATCAGTTCAATAAGGTAAAATTGGCAGGTGATCTAAAAAATGACATACATTCCGTTGTTAAGTGGGACAAGGAATGGCTTGTTAATTTTAATTCTTCCAAAATGAAACTGCTCTCTATCAGTCATCTGAGAGAACCCTAATACAAACCTCCAGGAGAGTGACTTGTTGCACTTTCTGTTGACATGAAGTGCATAGATTATATTGAACCATATTGCCAGGTCTACTACTAGGAAAGTTGGTTCACGGCATTGGGTTAGACAATTTTTCTCTCCAGGATATGTCTTACATATTTATAAGTCTACCATTCTTCCATGATTGAATATTGCTGCCACACATGGTCTGGTGGCCATGCTATACATTTAAAGATTCTTGATAAAATCCAAAGAAGAATCTGCAATGTTATTGGTTTTGACCTGGCATTTCAACTTCACTTATTCTCCCACTGCCATAATGTAGCATCCCTGTGCTTTCTCTATAAATACTGTCATGGTAATTGTTCTGAATTTTTTTTTTTTTTTTTATGGTATCTAGATTTTATGAATTTAAACACAGTACTAGATTGGCAGCAAGGTCTCATCATTTTACAGTTGAAATGGCTGGATATAACTAATTTAATTACTAACACAATTTTTTGTACTTCTTGCTTGTGGAACTCTCTTCCGGCTTCTTGCTTCCTAGTCAAATTTGATATTCAAAAATTTAAATGCAATGTCAATCCTTATCTTGTCTTCTTAATTCTTGTTTTTTTTTATCTCTCCTTAATAGTATTTTTTTCATACTCTCTAACACTCAGTAACTCTTTGTATCTTCATGGCTTTATTACCTTGGTTGGGGAGAAATGATTAAAAAAATGTCTTTCTACCTGGCATTATTTACTTGAACATATACAAGTCAAACAAAAGTTCATAGGCTAATAATGAAAAAAAAATTATCGACATAATAAATATTTTTTAACGTATACTCCTTCCTTTTCAATGCACTTAACTAAATTTTCTTCTATCTTCCACATCACTTTAGGACATAGGCAATCATATCTCCACAACTTTCTCTCCCAGTTTTTGTTCTTTCGCTAAAGCCCTATCTCTCTTGCATTCACTAGGCCTTATAAGTGTTAAGTTTTCCAAGCCTTCCTTCCTCATAATGTGTACAATGAATATCAGCTATCTCTTCCTGATTCTGAGTATAAGTGTTCTTTCTGATACCATTCTCTTTAAGACTTCCTTGTTGCTGACTCGCTCCATCTATAGAATTTTCAGTATCTTTCTATAGAACCAATTTTCTGCTGCTTCTAGTTTTTTCCCTTATCTGTGGGGAGATTGTCCAATGTTCATTACCATATAAGAGGATGATAACACACAGCAATCCAGCACTCTTTTCTTTGCTTCTAACTATTTTTTAGAATTTCTCAGTACATTGCTTAGCTTTTGAAATAGTTCTTTTCACTAGTCTAATGCATGTTTGAATCTCAGTGTGTCATTTTTCATCCTCTGTTGAAACGCTTCCCAGATATTGGAACTTCTGTACCTGCTCAATGTTTATCAATTCATAACTTGCATATTGAGCTTTTATCTATTGCCAATGACCATTCTGTCTTTTTGCAGTTGATAGTCCTTTTTTCTTGCTTTCTTTTTTTCTTGAATGTCCTGTAGTTTCTTTTCTGAGTCAGCTTTCAACACAATATCATCTGCATATCTTATAATAGTTAAGATTATGCCCAGTCATAATAAGTCCTGGTAGGGTCTCCAGTCCTCTTAAGATAGCATTGCTGTAAATGTTGAATAAATCTGGGGAGAAAATGTATCCTTGTCTCACGGGCCTTTCTATCTTTTTATGGCTTCTCAATTTATTTTCTATCCATATGCGGGTAACTTGCTCTCATTATAAGTCCTGGATTATTTTCACATCTTTTCCAAATGCTTTTTTTTTTTTTTTTTTTATTAAAGACACAAACTGAATAATATACAGTGAAATCTGCTAATAAATGTATGAAGCTATGGACTTATTGATTGGCCATCTTATTTCTACCACTTTTTTTAAAATATATCTTCAGATACTATGATTTGATTTTCTTTTAAAAGATTATGTCAAGATTTACTGGTAAAGACAGAACAGTGGTTTCCTGTTGCCTTCTCCATGATTTTAAATTCAGAAATGTTTTTTCTAGGAGACTAGCTGCCAACCAAGGCTAAGGAGGTCCCACTATTTAACCCATAAATAATTAGATTTCTGCCTTTTACAAGGTTATTTGTATGAAAGTGAAAACAGACCAATTCCAACTCCTGCACTGATAATTGTTGATACCCACACATCCTGTTGGGGTCAGAAACATACTCGCTACACTGATTGACATAATCAATCCACTCAGCGTGTGCTTGTGTATGTGTATATATATATATATATATATATATATATATATGAGTGATTGTAAATGTGTGTATTTATTCAGTGAGTCAAGAAGAATCCTCAAAAGAATGCAGCCAGTCATTTCATCCTATTTTTAAACACGACTCATCAGCAGTGTCCATCCACTATTGAAAATCAAACCCAGACTGTTACGATATGACGCAAGCATCATACCCACTGGACCAATGGGTCTCAGTGACAGAGAGGTAATAAACCAGACTTTATATATATATATATATATATATATTATAAATTAATTGATTTAAAATATGGTTTTTTCAAATAAATAAATTAAATCAATTAATTTATAATATTAATGCTCTGTAAATTTACATCGAGCACTATTTTGTAAAAATAAAAATACCTATAAGAACACCGGATTATATATCTTACTGTTCTTTCTTTTATTTATATACATATTTTAAAGACATTTTATGTTTAACATTCTTTTTATAGATACAAATATTTAAGTAAATGCTCTGTTTATAATATGTTATATTAAATATATAAATATATATATAATAAACAGTATTAAATAACATATAACATGTTATTTAATACTGTTTTTATTATATATATTTATATATATATTTAATAACATATAAATAATTATAAAAAAAAATGTTAAAATAAACTGTCTTAAAATAATTATCGGACTTTGTCCATTTCATTATATATATATATATATATATATATATATATATATATATGTGTGTGTGTGTGTGTGTATATATATATATAAAATGTGTGTGTATACATTTATTGAATCCAAAGGAATTCTGTGTGTTGCATATATATGTATATCGATAGTTTAATAATATTTTATTTATTTTACACAGTAAATACCTATATTTTTATTTTTTATATTTTTTTGTCAACGCCCTTAATTCAGTGGTGAATATTATTCACAGAGATTAGACATTATATACAATGAAAATTTCTAACCAAATTTCAACTAATAAATGTATCAGTTTGTGGACTTGCTGATCCACAAATATATATATATATATATATATATATATATATATATATACAAATTGCTCACACACACACACACAAATAAATACATGTGTGTGTTCACAAGAATGGAAAATACTGTTTGATCGACAGTATGATTATTTTGCTTGAATGAAATAAACAGCTCAATCAAGCAGGTCCCTGTATAAAAAAAAGAAGAGACTAAATAATTTTTTTTCTCTTTAAGCAAGTGCCTCAAGATCCTGGATATTTGAAGTGGCGCCAGCTTTCCTGACATGACAATGGTTGCCTTGGGGAAACGGATGCAGCAATGCAAATGTTGGATAAATGATAAAGATGACAATGACATAGCTGCCATTTCAACCTTCCAGCCACTGAGCTCTCACCTAGGAATATTTAGCTGCCATCTTTATCTTAGTATTATAAGAAAAAATGTACTTTATTTTATAAATTCTTGGGTTTTATAGATGTTTCTGACCTCAGGATATCAGTTTTGTTTACTTACCAATGAGCCATTGCCAGTATTATATAGACAATTTATCATTTATCCAAATTGGTATTGAGACTAATAAATCTTATTTTTCTTACATCCTGATCTTAAATGTACACTTTTCAGAATACAATTTATTACTTTAATTACTGAATTATCTCTTAAGATTAGTCTGTATTGAAATATTAACTACATATTCAATATTTCTCCTGATTTGTATTGATATTAATATCTTATCTCTGCTACCAAAGATTGAACCACAATTTTCTCAGTCTCCTGCTCTAATCATTGAGCTATTATCTGTATGAATTGCTACTTGAATTTTATTGATTTTACTTGCAATATTCAAACCTGACAAGTGTTGAATGGTAGACATTATGATCTCCAGTTTAGTGCTCTAGGCACTGAGCTATCACTAGGGACATCTCGAGCTGTCGTTTATTTCTTACTATTGCAATGTCCTGTGTTTTTTTTGTGTTTTTTTTTCTTGTTTTCTTTTCTTTTATTATGTTGAAATTCTTCCATCTTGTACAGACATTATTGATACCCAACACGTCCAGTAAGAGACATAAAAGTCATGTCAGTAATTAGGGGATAGATAGGGAAAGATCACTGACTATGATGATGAAAATAATTTAAAATGAAAGACTAAAGTTAAACACGACAAGGCCTATTTGTTTACAGAGTTTTTTTCTTAATCAGTACAAATGAAATCTCTCTTCTGAAACAGATATTCACCAACCAAAACAAATGTAGAAAATAGTAACTTGTTCAAATGCTGTGTTGCACCCCATACACAAATAACGGTAAATATTTACAGCAATGTTGATTTTGAAATGTATCTGTCTAGAAAAGTGCAGATTTTACTAATTTCTTTTGAGCAAAACAAAAACGAGTCAATATACAGAACAGGATAATGTCAATAAACTATGAAATAAGGACAAAGTATTAGGTAGAGTCATAAATAATTTCCTTTTTTGTTTATAAATAAGAACAAAGTATTAGTCTGAGTCATAAATAGTTTCCTTTTTTGTTTATAAATAAGGACAAAGTATTAGTCTGAGTCATAAATAGTTTCCTTTTTTGTTTATAAATAAGGACATAGTATTGAACTGAGTCATAAATAATTTCCATTTTTGTTTATCAATGACATTTCCTGCTTTGTTCTTTTTGCTAAAATTGTATCAACCCCCAAAACGCAGCTTGCTGACTTTCCCTATCATTTCTAAATGTCAACATGTGGTAGATCCTGATGCTAATTTCCAAGTACTTTGCCATGATCTACTTCCCCCTAATGATATTAAAGCTTCATCATCAAAGTTCGATGAATCTTCCTGTTTTCTTCTAATGCTAATAATAACAAAACCTTGCAAACCAACTTTTTACTTGCAGGTTAGTTATAATTCCTTAATCGCAAACACTGCATAATAGCTAAATGCAATCACCACTTCTACTCCAACAGTTTCTTTTCTCACACTTCCCACCTGTGGAACGACCTTCCCTTTAATTGCTTCCCCGATAACTACAATCTTCAAAAACTTAAATACAATGTCAATCACCATCTTTTGTCTTCTTGGATCCCTTTCATCTTTTGTCTGTCCTCAATTCTCTCTCTTTGCTGTCTTCACTTTCACTCCCTCTAACCACCTGTGTACCAGTGGCATTCCTGCCTTGCTTGGGATGAAATGATTAAAAAAATGTTTTCTAAATGTCTCCAAAATATTTCACCAATAACATTATACAACATAATTTACTTTCAATCACTTTATTAGTAGGATTAAGAAATTTATTCTTTAATCCACTCACTATGCAAAACTAAGCTAGGAGATATGAAGTGTGATAACGTAACGACAGTCATTTATTCTTGTATAGCAAGAGCTGGTCTATGCTTACTGCTTGGGCATTTATATAGTCTATACCTTCGCTATGTTAATTAGGCAGTCATTTATATATAACTACACTGTCAGTGTAATTTATTTTGAACATGTAACATATGATAAGTAGTCAGGATGATACATTTGTTATTACAAAAATTACCTATGAATCAACATAATAAAAAGCAGTTTACTGCATAATGATCAAAAATTTACTCCATACAAGTACCAATATTTTTATAAATTTGTGATATCACAGATTTTTGCAAGTTGAAACTGAATGTTTTCTTAGGATATCAATCTGGAAATACTATGAAAGTCTGTTTTCACAACTGGAAGTCACCAACTGATATTTGTAAAATTATTAGTATATACTTGCATTTATAAAATAAATGAATCAAGTAATTTTCAATTTATAATATCTGTTTTTATCAGAAATATTTAAAGTAACTTATTTGCTATGGGAAAATTTTATAATACAATTCAAGTAGTGTTCACCATATTATATATCATATCATATGCCGCTTCGTGTTACCTCAGTATCCACTTTTATATAAGCTCTCTCTCTGAAACTGAGCACTCTTACTCATAAATACCTCAAAATTATATTCTTGTCACATAATAAATATATATATATATATATATATATATATATATATTATTATATAAAATTTATAACATAAGTATGTTATAAAATCACTACAAAAATAGTCATTTTGATTCAACACACTGTGTCTTATCAAGTGATGATGTTGAAAATAAAATAAATGGTTTAAATGTTTCAGAGTGTGTTTGAAACAAAATGGCTATTTTTTGTAGTGATTTTATAACATACTTATGTTATAATTTTTTATAAATAATCATTATATCTGCTCTACTTTGTATTGAGCACTCTTTTAAGAATAGTAATTGTTTATTATTGGAATTCATTCCGTATATACCAATTAAATACTTGGGTGTATATATATATATATATATATATATATATATATATATATATATATATTAATGATAATACTAGGCATTTCATATAAGGAAACATTTGGCATTCATTGAATGAGCAGCTAGTACTACTTTTGCTTGAAATTTATAAAATCTTTCTCTTTCAGGAAAATAGGTTTCTCAAGTCCAGTAGCTTTTTTTTTATTACTCTTTCCAGTATTGATGGAGGTTTCCTTTGAAGTAGTGTGGAATGTTAACATGTTGATTATGTCATTATTTACTATTGAAGTTATGTGTGATATCCATTTTGGTTTTTGCTGCAGTTGAAAGTCTTTAAGTGAATGTTTGATGATGTTCTTTGTTTGTGATTCTGTGGTGCCTGTTCACAAGGTTCAAAGAAGGATGGTCTAAACCAATATTGACAGGCTTCATACACTCAAAGCTATTTTTAATCATTGACGTGAGAAAGTGGTTTTATGCGGCTAACAGTTTAGATATTTCTGAATGGATTTAAGATAATAGTATAGTTGGTATTTACTTTGTAATTTCAGATATATAAAGATTGCCTTGGGTTGTAAAAAGATATGACCTCAAAAAAAGATAAAATATTGTAAAGTTATCAAGTAATGAAAACCATATTGGAGAGAATGTGAAATGGTTGGACAGAGATTATAGAACAATTAAAAAAGAAAAAAAAAAGAAGCAATGGAATGATAAGAACAATAAAAGGACTCAATCTTGGAATATCTGAAGAGTAAGCGTTCTCAAATCAAATTTGTGGCTTTCACAACACAACGCGAAGAAATGCACGGCGAATTACGACCCCTTGGCGCGTCTCGATCTGATGCCGCCGACGAGTAGGAGGCGCGCGGTGATACGGAAGCCTAGGCGCGAGCCGAGGTGGAGCCGACAGCGGTGCAGATCTCAGTGGTAGTAGCAAATATTGACAGACCTTCAAGGCCAAAATAGCTTGAAGAGTAAGCGTTCTCAAAACAAATTTGTGGCTTTCACAACACAACGAAAAAAAAATGTGCAGCGGGTCGGCGCAAAAAGGCACGTCTCGATCTGATGCTTTCAATGTCAGAAAGTAGGTCATATTGCCTCTAAGTGCCGGGGGAAATGGAATGGGGGACGCGACGTCAGCGCGGTCTCTTCCCGCACCCGAGCATGAAAGTGGCGCTCCCTGTGATTAAATGCGCATCAATGGAATAAACAGTGCGCTTTAATAGTCGGGCTGCTCTCGGTCACTCACCAACGGTTCGATTTGCCGACAGTGGAGCAGACAAAAGATGGACGATACTAACGGGCTGATGGAAAGGCTCTCAAGCGGGGAGTTGGAAACATCAAACTTAGTATTAACAACGGTGACCCTGTCACAGTCAGGGTGTTAGTCGTGGACAGCGCGTTATTAGGTTTCGATCTGCTCCTTGGGATGGACATTATTAAGGAGCTGGGCGGCGTACGCATTACAGAGGAAAATTCGGGCAGTTTTGGCTACGGCGTTCGTGAGTTATTTTCCTGACGTGTTACAAGTGATTTTCTTTCGTTGTGAAAGCCACAAATTTGCTTTGAGAATGCTTACTCTTCAATATCACAAAAAGAGACTTGTTAAAGTTAAAAGGGTAATAGGAAAGAAAAGTGAAATGACCATCAAGAAAACAGTCAAAAAAAAGAAGCTGGTGTTTTACATGAAAACATAGAAGAGGAACAGAATATGAAGAACATTGGACAAAGACATAAAAACAACTGAAGTACCACCTTTAAATAAATGTCACAAACAGAAACACATTAGCTTGGTGAAGAAGTACAGGAAAACTGATTTCTTAACAGTAATTTTTGCTGATGAATGGAGAACTGTGCAAGAAGTTGACTCTTCAATGAAAATAGTCAAGCAACTCAACTAAGATAAGAGATGCTAAGTTTTGGGATATTATAAAAGCAGTTAAATTATGAATCTCTACAAGTTAATGATGATAAGATAAAAGCATAGAATGTTTTGACAAGTTTTTTGAGTTGTAAATGTGTTTTAGAGTAGCTAGCACCCCTTCAGCACTCTACTAGATGGCTTGGCTCATAGCCTTCAATAGTCTACGATTAAGGACTTCAACAGTTGATTAATAAGTTAATACTAAACTGATTAATATATTTGGACTGATCTTACTTTGTCTATACAACATTTGACACTCTTTTATTCCTTTTAAGTTGTCTTGTTAATTCTTTCGTAACTTATTGTTCTGTGTGTTTTTTTTTTTTATGTATCTGTTAGCACCGGATACTGGTGCTGAATAAATATATTAAGCACTCATACTTTTCTGTGTATCATTCACCTCAATGATACAACAATAAGTCACAACCAACACATTTTAGCATAAAAAGCATATTGATGCAACAAGATACACTTTCACATTTTACAAGGCTGAATATTACCCACCTTGCCATGAAAGGTTTCAAAGACAACAAATTAATGGAATAGTTCCTAGTTAGGTATATATGAGATATTATATTACTCAAATATATTTTTCTGTCGGCAATATATTTTGGATTTATTTGTAACCAAAAGTTAATGTTATATTTTGCATAATAAAATGTGACACTGTTACACCCAATTAATTATCAATAATGATAAAGATGGTTATTATAAGCTAAACCTTACTTGACTTACTACATATATCCTGAAAATAGATACATCATTTTATTAATACCAAATCATTGATAAAATCTGATATAGTGGCATCCTGATGTTGTTAAATATTTGTTTCTGTTTGTTAAAATTTGTCATTTTTTTCTCTGAGGAAGGCTGTAGAATGACTCAGCCAAAATGTTGTCTTGGTAACTCAAAGACATAAGAAGGAGAGCTTAAAATATAAAACATATTATCATTTTAATGATTCTTTATTAAGTTATACAAAATATAAATATTTATGTTAGTATCAAATAAACAATGTTTCTTTGCCGACAACTCAGATGTTCCAAATGCCCCAATATCAATGTAACATCTAACATTTTAATGTCATAAAATAGCACATTTTAAGAACATAAAATTTAACATTTCTGAGAGGGTAAAATATGACATTTTAAAATTTACATACAGTTATATACAAATTAAATGCAAAGAAAAAAAAAGAAAGCAACTCTGGAAGGAATTTAATTTTCATTTTATTGCCTAGATATTGTTATTTGTGTCACTTCCAGTAAATTTCTTAGTATTTTACACAAGGATCTGAGATTTATTTGGTTCTCAACACAAACAAACAAAATCTTTCAAAGATCAAGAAAAATATAACTATGACCAACCTGTAAAAAAAAACAAAAAAAAACAAGAAATTAACAAAAACAGGGCTGATAACAGTTGAAAAAATATCCATTTATTTGCAAATAGGCTGGCTAAACTATTTCATTTTATTATCACTGAGTATAATGATGTAATGGCAATTTAAATAAGTTTATATATGGCAGCAAAAGAATTAAAAATAAGAAACAATGCATTAACAGGACAAGCAATGATATCCTATCTTTCCAAACAGATGAAGAATCAATGCCAACTGCATAATTGGCCTGAAGCATATGATGCAGCAAGGTTAAAGCAGAATTGCAAAGAACACATCTGGACTAATCATTCAGCTGATTTTCTGCACTTGACCAGCTCAGTGTTACAGACCCATTTGAATGCACAAATATAGTTAGATATTTCAACATATAGTTAGATATATCTACATACAATTTATTCTTGATTTTCATTTTGGAAGTGAGTGAAGTTGAATAAAATTATGAGAAAATTGTAAATTTATAAGACAATTTGGCATATTTTTAATTTCACATATTTTACTTATTACCCAGCATCAACAGAAAAACAATTTTTTTCACAAACACCAAATCTAGATTAGAGATATAAAATGCAAAGATCTTATAAAAAAGTAAAACGAATATTTTCAAAATTGTCATATATATATATATATATATATATATATATATATATATATAATATATACATTGAAGTCAACACTCACTTTTATATTTACATACACTCTATCCTGATATTGAGCACTTTAACCTATAAATATATATATACATTATATATATATATATATATATATATATATATATATATATATATATATAAAAGTTAAAATAAGTAAAAGTTAGTCACTTAAAATGTTTGATGTTATCTTCAGCATCTCAACTCCAAAGTTTTGTAGGGTGTTATAAGTGTTTATATTTTTCAATTTTTCTTTTTTATGCACTTACCATTGATGTTTTTTCCATATTGTTTTAGTGTGTGTGTGTGTGTGTATGCAGCTATGTACCCGTCTGTGTGTATCTCTGTGTGCCTTTTTGCGTGTATATTTATGTTGTCATTAACATTTATTCTTTTCTTCATTTTTTTCAATTTCCCCCTCCACTTTACATTGGATCCTGATCGTTTTCTCTTATATTCCTTTTTCTCTTTTCTTTCTATCATGTAGACATTTGTGGCTAATTATTATGATCTCTAGACATGCCACCAGTTTTAATTTTTGAGCATTCTAGTCTTTTGGGTTAGGAAATTTGTATTTTGATTTTACATATATATATATATTTATTTATTTATTTAGACCACCAAAAGGCTAGTGGTAGAAACGGGATACCAGACATTGTCCTGAAGAAATGTGCACCTGAACTGGCCTCTACCCTCTATAAATTATATAACTACTGCCTCAATGAATCTTGTTTTCCAGACTGTTGGAAAAAAATCCATTGTTCCTGTCTTTAAGAACTCTAGAGACCCTTCTGACCCTTCTAACTACCGTCCTATCAGTCTCCTACCACTCTTCAGCAAAGTCTTTGAAGTTTTAATCAACATTGAAGTGTTTATGCACCTTACATCTCATGATCTGCTCTCTGACAAGCAATATGGTTTCCGCTTTGCCTGTTCTACAGGTGATGTGCTTATGGCCATAACTGAAATTGTTTACCAAGCTCTTCATAATAATGGAGAAGCTCATGATGTGGCTCTAGATATGTGCAAAGCATTTGATAGGGCTTGGCATGCCAGCCTTCTTTGCAAGATTTAGGGTTATGACATTTCAGTTCGATTGTTTGACTTCATACAATAATTCCTGCCAAACTGTGTATTGAAGGTCATTTTCAATGGACTCTCCTCCACCTCTTATCCCATGAACACAGGTGTTCCACAAGGCTCCATCTTAGGCCCTACTCTCTTCCTTATCTTCATCAATAATCTTCCTGACATTATAGGTTCCCAAGTAGGCATCTATGCAGACGGCACTACTATTTACTCCTGCCTCAAAAACAAATCTAGTGTCACTGACAAAACTAACCTGGCCGTCTGTCTCGAAAAGGACCTCCAATTGGTTGTAGACTGGGGCAGGTATTGGCTGGTTAACTTTAATGCCTCAAAAACAAAACTGCTCTCTATTACTCGCCACAGACAACCATCCTTGCACCCAGTTTGAATGTCTTATGCTCAACTCCACGAGAGCACCTCTTTGTAACTGCTCGGTCTCACATTGACTGCTGACCTGAGATGGAACAAATACATTGAAGCAATAATTTTGTTCACTGCAAGGAAATTTGGCTCCCCGTGCCATGCAAGGAAATTTTTCTTGCCGCAGACAATCCTTCAAATCTACAAATCAACCATTTGCCCTTGCATGGAGTATTGTGGCCATATATGGTCTGGAGCCCATTCTGTTTGTCTCAAGGTTCTTGATAAAATCCAGAGACGGATATGCAATGTAATTGACCCTGATCTGGCATCTTGTCTGCAGCCGCTATCTCACAGATGTGCCGTTGCCTCCCTTTATCTTTTTTACAAAAACTTTCATGGTAACTGCTCCGATGAGTTCCCAGATTTCATGAATTTAACTGTTTTACTAGGCTGGCATCTCGCTCTCACCCTTTCACAGTCAAAACTGTTAAATGTAGCTGTCTCTTCAACTCCAATAGCTTCATGTTTTGCACTTCCCGCCTGTGGAACTCCCTCACCTTTTCCTGTTTCCCTGATAGCTATAATCTCCAACTATTTAAATGTAATGTCAATTGACATCTCCAGATACCTTGATCTATCCCCTATCCTTCTCTTCATCCTTTCCTCTATTACTCTTATTTGCTCGCGCCCCAACTCTCTGTAACCTCTTGCATGCTAGTTGCTCCCTGCCTTGCTTGGGGTGAAACTCTTAAAATATATATATACACACACACATTATATATGTGTATATATACGCACACACATATTTAGATATCTTCACTAGGATATTATTTCATTTTCTTATTTGGTTTGGTGGTATCTTAAATATTAATTGTAGGAGGTTAGGTTTATAATAAAATTTTTATCTAATATTATTTGAATTTATGTGCATATGTCTTTATACACTTGTGGATATGTGCATGCACACATTCATGACTGTATAAGTATAAGGATAAGGATACACATGTGCACATATATACACATATAAACATATGTACACGGGCTCATGTACATTTACGTTTGTTATTAATAAACTACTGCTTAAATAATGAAGTTATTTTTTCTATTTTTAGGGTATTAATTACAGTTGGTTGGGTTAAAAGAATGTTTTCTTTGTTGTATGAGTATGTATATATAGTCTATACACCTTCATGCACACTAACACACACACTCAAATATATATATATATATATATATAATTTGTTAAATAGTGTATATGTATTAAAATAAATATTTACTTATATCAAATGTTATTCTTTATCTAATGTTTCATTTTTATTTAATGGTTAGTAGTTCATTTGTTTTTGCCTTGGTGTTATATATTGAAGTATAAATTATAGGGGTTAGGTTCGTTTGTTTATAGCTGTTTATGTCTGTGTATATATGTATAGATTTATATGTACATGCACACAAACACATACATGTGTGTATGTTTAATATTTGTTCATTTATATATAATAATTAATTTTTTTAAAGTTTATATATACTTGTGGTGGGATAGTGTGTATGTGCGTATGTGTGTGTATGCGTGTATAGGTACAAATAAGTTTACAATTCCTCGTAGTAAGACAGTATGTATGGAGGGGGAAATATACGCACGCATATATACACGCATGCCAACAGGAACACACAAAATAAAACAGATCCAAGAGCACAAAGGGGTCACTAAAACATTAAAGATAAAATGCCGATAACTACTCGCTGGACCAACCTTAATTGTTTTTATGACCCATGGCAAACTCTTCATTGACAATTCTATCTAGAAAAGAATTCGGATTACCAACACACAAACAGAGAATGTCTCATATCGAGAATATCTCACATTGAACATGAAGAAAAATTAATTATTTTAATAATATTTTTTTAATATGTAAAATCTTCACTTTTACCTGAAGATGGTCGTGAGACCAGAAAACATGTCGTAAGTAAAATTATGTAAACAAAGCATAATATTTTTCTAAATAAATCCACATTACAACCAAAAACGTTTTACGGCACCTCTCTTCTCTTCTTTTTAATATACATACTTTTCTCTCGTTGGAACCACTACAACATATTTCTTTTATATATATATATATATATATATATATATATATATAGTGTTTAGGCAGAATATTTTCATTCAAGCAGCTTTAGTTAAATAATTTAGACATGTCATGTTGATTAATTTTCACATATTAATTTCTTGATAGCCTTAGAAAATTGATGAAGTAAAATACCAAAATTTTCTTTCAAATTTTTTATTTTTCCTAAGTACATTCAATCTCATCTGAGTCCATCTTCAGAGGGTTGTTTGTGAGTATATATATACATATATATATATATATATATATATATATATATATATGTGTGTGTGTTTCTGGAAATTCAAAACATTTCAACTATTTTTTTATTGCTTATGCAGCATTCTAGATTTCAAAGTTCAAGTGTTTTTTTTTTTTTTTTTTTTCCCAGCATTAGAGAAGTAACTGTTCCATTTACTAAAACATATATTTTTTTAAGCATTTAAGGACTGTTGCTATAATCATAGTTGATTTTATTTATTTTGGGCTTTAATTCTCTTATATAATGGGCTTCAAGGATTTTTAGTTTTTGCTTATTATTGTTTTTATGTAATATAGATGTATTTTCAACTAATATCCGTCTAATTTGTGAATGTGGGCATGAATGTTCCTCTAAATGTTGAGTTATTGAACTATGTTCAGCCAAATTCATTCTCATAGTAAACCCAACATACGTATTGACATTTTTATCAGAGATACAATCTCCTAAAGGACATTTACATTGATATGCAATGTTGGCCTTTAGCAATTTTTACATGACTAATTTAAAAAATGCTAACAAAAAGGCATCATACTGCTGTTTCCATGATTCCGAGTTGAAATTCTGTCCTCTAACATGAATTCTTTGTTCTTACAAACTTGATGATGGGAATTGTGACCAAATAACTATTTCAGTCTCATCGAACCAAATAATAATATTCCAGTAGGTACCTGGCTTACCGAAAACTTCAGATGCAGCTCCATGTGAGATTTCATCAGAAGCAGTACTTTTATGCTCTATAAGATCACAAGCCTTGCTGACTGTGTTATAATTTTGCCTCTGAAGTTCACAGAGTTTATACCATTTTTTTGCAAGTCATCTTTGGATGTTTCTTTAACATTTTTAGAATCCTGCTTGCAATATGGCTGGAAATCTTTTGAGGTCAGTTCATGTCAAGCCACATTCCTTTCATTTTTGAACTAACAGTAGACACATGAATTTGTAGCTTTTTATCAATGACTCTGTAAATGTTAGGGTAAAAACTAATTACAATATCTGTCAGGTTTGTGGAATACTCTTTAGTTTTTGTCATTATGATTGCACTGGAATTATGATTATCGGTCAACTAATGCACCATCTCATCATCTGAAGAATATTAACTACAACTGACAGCTGTTCAAAACTTCCACCTTGAAATTTACATTATATACTTATTTTATGCCTTTTAGAAATTGGTATTGAATACTTTTTGGCTCCATCTGTTTTAAATATATATACTTATCTGCCTCACTATATATATACACACTACAGTTTGTGGCTGCCCCTTGTAATTTTTTTTTAAATTGGCCCCAAAAGTAGATGTTTTGTACTTTAAATAGCTTCATGTCTCGCACCTCTCGCTGTGGAACTCCCTCCTGTTTCCCTGTGAGCTATAATCTCCAGCTATTCAAAATGTAATGTCAATCGACATTTCCAGTTGCCTTGATCTATCCACTACCCTCATCCTTTCTTCTATCACTCCTATCTGATCTTGCTCTAAACTTTCTGTAACCCCTTGCATCCTAGTGGCTTCCCGCCTTGCTTGGGGTGAAATGCTTAAAAAAAAAAAAAAAAAAGAGAGAAAAAAAAAAGCGAGATATGATTTTTATTAGAAATTTTATTATGAAAAAAAGCATTTTATGATTAAATTTTGCTCTCGTCAAAATATCCTCCTTTAGCTTTGATTACTGCAGCACAAATCTTTGGCACTCATTACAAAAGTTTCTCAAAGTATAATGTTGAAAATTGATTCCATTTTTCTTTCACTAACTCTAAGAGTTCTTATTCAGTTTTTTCACTCTTCTGTCAAATTCATCTCATGCTAATTCTGTGGGTAGCTTCAAACTTTTGAACTGTAGTATATTTATATGAAAATACTAATAATGTACATTAATTTGTTGATAAAGCTTATCAACCTTTGGCAGATTATTTTAAAGCCAGAAAACATTTTTAGATCTTCAAAATTCTTTTGGAGATAATATTGATTTACTGGTACAAGTCCTACTAATTAACCCATAGTTGGAGGGAGAAGAGGTGGATTCATACTTTTCCCCAAAGGATTCATGCCTAACTGAATATAACGAACCACAACTGGAATTGGAACTAGACACTCTGCTTTCTAATTCTGAGTCATTATCCATTAGACAACCTGCACATCCAAGCTTGAAGCACCTGATATTCCCAAATGGACACCCATGTAGGTATTGACAAGGTTCAACATTGCTTAACTTTGGTGATTCTACAAGAACAGGTGTTTCAACATGATGTGGCTGCATACTCCCTGATAATGTGTTAGTTTGTGTACAAAAGGGTGATGTAAAGATTTGTGCTTGACCCACTTTCCAAAATTTGCTTAGTAACTAAACAGAATTTTTGGGAGAGGAGCTTCAAGCCTAGGCTGAGAACTTTTCTACACAAACACACACACACACACATATATATATATATATATATATATATATATATATATATATATATAAATGTGTATGATAAAAGCATTCTATATTATGGAAGTAGAAAAATGAAAAAAAATTATGTTTTATGTATTAAGTATATGTGTGAGGTCTTGAGGTCATTAACCAATGTTGTCTGCTAAGAAAAGTTGAAGATTGGATAAATTCTTCTTGAGACATTGCCAAAATTTATCTGGCACATTCAAATCAGCTGTAATTCCAAGACGGAAATAATATCAGGAAGAATTTTCATAAATGCATAAATGTATCCAAGTACCTTTCAATGACTTGACTGTTGTTTTGTTGTTCTATTTAATGTACGGTTCCCAAATAAAATATTCTGCCAAAGTAAATCATCCATTATAAGAATTCAAACAGTACAACAAAGGTATTAGAGAAATTTACATTTAATCTATAAAAACTTATTTGCATCTCTTCTTTTTTTTTTTTTTTTAAAATTCCCAAATCTAGGTTTCAAGATTTTTTTTACTTCTCTCTCCTTCTTATAAATGGTTTAAGGTTGGTCTCAAGAAACTTAAAGAAGACACGAGTTCCTATATCTTCAGTGTATGCATTTTAAAAACAAGATTTACTATAACTTCTCTTTGCTATGGTTATTCATCTTTATGAATTGAAGTTGTAGTTTTTTTTTTTTTTCTCAGAATTATTCTTATCAGTAATCTTTCTTGTTTTGATCGCTACTCGTGGGCTATTATGTTTGCCATCCTTCCCCAGGTGTAAACTCCATCAGATAAAATTTAAACGGATAATTTTTTTAATTCATTTAAAATTAGTTTATCATTGGTGCCAGATCAGACTTTAGCCATCTCATTCTTCTATGTTTACATTCAAAATGTGAAATTACAATGCTGCAAAGAACTGAAAGCCAAAATAAAAAATAAAAAAAAAATAGAAGTTTTTCCAATGAAATGCTAACATTTGCATCGTTGAAGAATTGCAGAATTTTATATGCTTGATGATTAGACTTGTCTTAAGTTTAAAAGTGCCATTTGGCAGCAACATAACAAATGACAGGTCCTCAAATAAACAAGAAATAATGACAGAGTACAAAAGACAGAAACATCATTGTTTAATATCCTCTATTTACTATTAGGTTTTATGCAAGATTTCCCAATGTCATTATCTGTACAGAATTAAGGAAACTTTACAAGTGTCTTTAAAGTTTACTCAGCCCTGTGTATAACTTTTTGTTAGTAGCATTGATACAAATAGTGCCTACCTTTTTGACGTCAACATACGAATGACCTGTGCCAACCTTTTTGATACTAATATAGCTCATATATATCTTCTATTTTTATGTGCTGTGTCCCTTCAGGATATTGGCAATTATGGCTCTCCACTATTTCCTGTTCTTTGTATCTCTTAATAAATTTTGTCTTTAGTTTTCTCTCATAAACCTTGTCCCATCATCCATTTACTCAAGGTAGGTTATGTATTGTTTTCCACTTCAACTTTTGCTTTCAATCTGTCCTTTGAGTATCAAATTTTCAAGGCCCTCTTTTTATGTGCCCTAGAAATTTCAACTATCTTCCTTATGTTAAGTACAAGTGTTCTTATTGTTTTCATTTTCTCTAAAACTTTGTCGTTGCTCACATGTTTGGTCTATGGTATCGTCAGCATCCTTCTGGAAAAGCACAATTCTGTTGCTTCAAATATCTTCTTCATCTGTGTCAAGATTGTCCAGCATTTACTGCAATGTAGGAGGACTGATACTACATAAGAGTTCAATACACTTTTTTAAAAAATTTCTGCTGAAACTTTTCTGTTTGCTTAGCTTTTGAAAGGCATCATTCACTATCACAATGCAATTTCAGTGTCGCACTTTCCATCCTACCTGTCTATAATTCATTGTCATTTTTTCCCCTGTAAAACTGATATTAAATAGCCCAATTATAGTTGATAAATCAATAAATTAACCAGCCTAAATTAAAAATTTGATTATAGGACAGATAATTCTTTACAATAAGAAAAAAGAAATATTTCTCATTTTAAGTTAATGGCCAGTTTGGAGAGTACTGCCGAAGGAATCAATGACCACATATCTGTAGAAAGGCAAACCTTCAAGTTGGTTAATATTGGCTGTGTCCTAACCTGGTAAGGAATAGGATCCACCAGGTCTACTTGCTAAAAAAATTATACCAGAGTGAATACCTCTTGGGCTTTCAACCTAGACAGGTGGAGGGAACTGTTCAGGAATTTAGAGACCCAATGACCATACCCAGTAATGGGATTGATGATGATATAAAGTACATTCTGCTGCCAATCATCAATAATAAACTGGCAAACCTATCAAAAATTATGTATGTTAACATTCTACTTTGAAACTCTGCCAACAGACTTAGAGATTTGTAAGCAGTCAACTGTATTATATTTTTTTTTTAGAAACCTTAGTAAAAAAATCCTGAAGCAATGAAAAAATTTAACACATTTACTTAAGAAACAAACATCAGTCAGCATTTAAATATTTGCCTTTTTATTTTTGACACAAAAAAGTGATTTTTTTTACAGTTACTGACAATGAAAAATGGATTTATTATGAAAGCTAAAACATAATAGCTTCATTTCAGTTTTGAAAATCTTAAACTAAATAGAATCTGCTGAGGGAAAAATTATTTTTCTGTGTTTGGTAGAATTCAAAATGAATTCTTTATTATAACTTAGTGAGAGTTGGAGAAACTGACAATGTGAAAAGCTATAGTAAGCAATTGGCTCATTTGTATGGTTTCTAAGAAAAACAAAATTTGACAGAAAAATCAAATTTTCCATGGCCTACTGCATTCATTATAAAGGGATACAGCCCCCAACAAAAGAGGTTACCCACTAAGTAAATACATACAGAATAAAATATAAACAACCAATATTTACCTTTTCCTGAACCAAGTAAATGCTTATAGATTCAAAATAAAAAAAAAACAATATTTACCACATATAATGAACTAATATTTATCTATCTCTGTTGTGTCAGAAACCTACCACCCCTCTTGAAGATGAACTTGTCTGCGTCGGTGAACAAAGACTTTAATTAGTGGCATGTCAGTTGACATGGGGAAGATAGATAGACAGAGAAGTTCTTAGCTGAGCTAGTTATTGACTACTCAGGCGATTTCTGTACCTTTTTACCAACCTATTAAAACCCTTTTTATTGTTACGTGTTATTTGGCGTTTGTCTCTACTAACCCCAAATCAACATGATAACAATCTCCAAATGAAGGAAAATGTTTATTGACTCAAATATAAAAAAATCAGTTTGACATTAAATAATCCTACAATGGTTGATAAGTTATAAAATGCATAAACAACCCATTAAATTCTTGGTGTAATAATTCCTATCCACATTTCGCAAATGTTATAGACAGACTGCAATCATAGAGCTGGTATGGGAAAGCTACCCACATTCAGTGTATTCAACAAGCCACTCATCCTGACATCATCACTTATTTCACTCCATGCAGCAGTTTGTGTCTGGTTAGCAGTTCAAAGAATTTCAAGCCATCCAAAAAAATTCCTTCAAGTAAAATTGAAAACATTCTTTTCTGATGGAATACACAATTTCTGTGAAAAATGACATGCAGTTAAAAAAAAAAATAGACTAAAAATATTTTATCAAATAAAATTGATGAATAAAGGATTTTATAAAAAAGTGCTGGACATTTTAAACCACCTGAAGACACAAATTCAAAACTGTATACTTGAATGAATTTTTGTGATGCATAGATACACTTAAAGGAAATTCCACAATTGCAATTCATATTCTAAGAGCTTTTAACACTCAGTTTGATATTAATGCTAATTCTATCTTTCAATGAGTGAAATCTTGCTTTGCTTGAACTGACTGCACACAAATACTTCAATAATAAATATTGATATTTCATGCACAAAAAAAAACATTATTATAATAATAATCTGGTCATTGAGTTGGTGGGGCTTGGAATATTCTGGCTGCATCCTTTGGAGAGGAGTAGGATGCACATGACCAAAAGAAGCCATTTTCCATATGAATACTTCCAAACTAGAATATAACCCTGATCTAGGTCTACTTTTTTGACTCTAAGAAAGGCCTAACCTGACAAATTATATATTAATTTTGATTTTTGTATTCTAAGTCACCTGCATTTCATGGTGACACACAACTAACACGCTTACAGTAGATTTCACTTCCCTATATTTCCTAAATCCAAATAGTAGATTTCATTTCTGTTTTATTATCTTGATAAATATAAACTAACAAATTTGATTAAAAAAAACTTGAAATTTAATTTCACTGCATTTCACCTTGCAACACAATGCACTTACAGTCGATTTCACTTTACCGCATTTCAGTTTACCACACAGTTAATACAATAACAGTAGATTTCACTTCCTTGCATTTCATGGTGACACACAACTAACATGCTTACAGCAGATTTCACTTCCCTGCATTTCATGGTGACACACAACTAACATGCTTACAGCAGATTTCACTTCCCTGCATTTCATGGTGACAAATAACATGCTTTCATTTCACTTCCCTGCATTCTCCTAATGACAAATAGTAGATTTCATTTCTTGCACATATAGATTTTTAATACTAATCAAAAACTTTTTTTGTAGAAGCTAGAAACTAAACTGGCCAAAATGTTACATTTTTTTTTTTTATTAATATTGTAAAATTCCATGTTTACAATTTTTAGCCAAGGGAATATATAAACTATTACAAGTCAGTCAAATTCTACTGTACTACATATTCATATGCAAATAGTCTCCAGTAAAAACTAATATCACTTGCATAGTCAAAATATTACAGCAATATTACAAAGTAATTTTGCAATTGCAATAGTTTTATTTTCTTCAAGGATTTTTATTCACATGGTTGTTGCACGTAAGAAGGAATTATCTTTCTTAAATCTTCTTTTTCTTTTCATGTGCCATGTCCTTTCAGGATATAGGTAAGTATGGTTCTCCACCTCCCTTGCAGCTCTCAACAAGTTCCTTCCCTCTGCCACCTTCTCCAGACCACGTTCTTTCATCCACTTGCTTAAGGCCACTAGATATGTCATGTGTTGTTTTCCCTTGTCTCTCTTTCCCTCTATTCAACCCATGAGTATCAGATTCTCCAGGCCCTTCTTCCTCATTATGTGTCCCAGAAACTTCAGCTGCCTCTTCCTCCTTGTTTGCAACCTCTCTAAGACCTTATCGTTGTTCATTCTTAAATCATTAAGGGTAAAAAATTCCTAAATTCAGCTAACAAAAAATAGAAGAAATAAAAGAAGAATATATTAGCAACATAATTTTTTCCATGTATGAAATATAACCTTGTTACAGTAACACAAATTGTAACAATGAAATATCTTATTTTAGGAAGGGAAAACAAACTCGATGACCAATAAATATATAGTCACCATGTTTTGTACATTGCAGGAGAGGTATATCTTTAAGTGCTTCTAAGTCAGTTGTTGTTTTAATATTTTCTGGATTATTGATTAACAAACAAGATTTTAAAAAAAGATTATTATTTACTTTGACTTATTCAATGTGTTTGTACGAGTGATTCCATATTTGAGTTACAGAGGCTGTTATAGACACATTTTGGCCCAGTAAACTGTCACCATCATCAGGTATCTATTATTTTGAATGGTAGAGGATATCTTGTTCGAACTGATTATGGTGCTATTTTTGTCACTGTGATATCATTTTTTGTTCATTCATACTAAAGCAGAGTAAATGGAATTTATCCAAATAAATCAAAGTATACCAGCAATTCCTCATCTCAAAAATAAAGAAAAAAATTTCAAATGATTTAAAGAAAAACAAATGTGTCATGATGACCAAATTTCATGACCATTGATATTTTATTTAAAACTATCTGAAAACAATGATGTCCTTTGTGGTGTAGAGCATAGTGGATATTTGTTAAACAATTGTTTCTCCCACCAAGTGATTGAGATTTCAATCCCTGGATTAGGTAGTAGGATCCATATAAATAAAAGTATACTGAGAATTTACTTGTGAAATATTTGAATGATATACTAAGTACTTCAATTATTTTCTTTGGTAAAGTGTGACTGTTATAAAAAGTGTCATGATAAAATTGCACAATAAAGAAAATTATTATGTTAATTGATTCAAGTTTTGGATAAATATATCTTTTCCCTGGGAGTTGAGACAAGTGATCCAAAGGTGAATAAGACTGGCGAGTATTAACCTTTAGCACACTGTATTATTAATATAAATTCTCTTTCCACTGCATTCTTTTTCAAGGCCTCCCAATTGTAGTATCCTTATTGTTAATTTCACTGAAACTTGTTTTCTGTTGCTATAGCAGAATATGACAACACAACTATGAAATTCAAACATACTATTGTTTAGGGATCAGAATCAGCTTCAGTGGCAGGATAAACTTTTGTACAGCAAATGAAGTCACTGAGTGATAAAGGTTAACTGACAGAGTGATGTTCTAAGCATAGAAAGCAGAATGAAAGCAATATACCAGTTTGTATTGAATAAAGGGTTCAATTCAAAAATTCTTAGATGGTTACCAAGTACAATAACAAACATCAAAAGACGGCCAGAGAGCATACAGTATTCAAAATATTAGGAGTATAGCACACAGGAGTATTGTATACTTGTATTAATACAAAGTCACGTAATACTGATAATTCATCATCTCAAAAATTCCATCAAGAACATTTTCACAAAGTTTAGTAAAACCTTTTGGAACAAATTTATATTGTTCAATGTAGCAAAAGCCTTCTAATTTTTGCACATATTTTTTATTTTTATGCAAAATCTAATTGTTTTGTGTTAGTGAATCTGAGATTGAATCTTTGATGAGCTTACAATCAAAAGACAACGATTCAGTCTATAGGGGCTATTAACATTGTTCTATTATAAGCTCTGTGAATAAGTTTTAACATTTTGATAATGTTGATCATTCAAATCAAAATATCTTCAATTTTGAGACCTTGTATGAAATGAATTTATATTGGAATTTGAATGTGCTGAGCACCCACCATAAAAATCAATATTCTCTAATAAAAAATTAATAATTTTGAAAATAGTAGCTTTACATTTTAATGTAAAATAAATTCTGCAATTGTTCATTTACTGAATTAAAATTAAAAAAATGGAGATTTCCTGCAAATTATATAGCAAGTTTCCCTTAAAATAATTTTTTATTATTGTGATGTTTCAACGATAAACATCATGGCATTTTCATGAAATGGCTATCACAAGTCAAATAATTACATTTTATGATGACAGTATTTCTTAAGAGTTGTACACTTGAAGCCAAATTTCTTATATTTTTCTCATTTTAAGATGCTATCTAACTCTCACTGGTGGCGATGATTAAAATCAGCTTGCTATAAATTGGACAATATTATATTGACCTCTTGACTATTTAGATGCAAGAGATAATTTTCCAGAATTTTGTTGTCTCATAAAATCAATTTTGAATAATCAGTGCTCAGATTTCATTACGGCCATTCAAACCATTACAAATGTCTAAACTAGGGATAAAACAAGTCTTGTAAATAGACTTATGTTTGAGGCAAATTTGCTTTTGTTAAGATTATTCAGTGATTATGAATTTGGTTAGAATCAGAGACTTTTCAACTTTTGGGGTCCAATATCATCAAATCCATGAACAATTTCTCAACCATAGAGATTAACAAGACTACCACAAATTCAGTTGAATACTGCTGTTATCAAACTTGTATATATATATTCATTAATAACATTTGGAAAAAATGTAAAGCAACCACAAAAAAATTCAAACAAATATATATATTTTTTTTATCTTTATACACTTTATGAACTCATTACAGATATCACAAGCTCTCAATATGATGAAAGAGAAAACCAGAATGAATAGCAATCCACCTACTTGCTTTGGTCATTAAAAAGGAATACCTGAGTACAAGTAGAGGAGAAAGCTGAAGGCCGATGGCAATGCAAAAGAAATTCATTTCCACAATAAAGAGGATTTGTTCTCACTCACACACACACTAAAACGTATGCACACACACACACACACACACATTTGTACATGTGAATGGTGGATGTGTGTATATGTTTTTCGTGTGTGGCAGGAAGGAGTCAAGGGCAGATTTCAAGGAGTCAAGAGCTAAGCAAACTTTGGCGAATGAAATAAAAAAATCTCTAACTAACCTTTTGACCATAAAAACCTGTAAATTCAATCAATATTTAAAACTGATTTCAAGTTGCAGAAAACTATCATTATGAAAATCATCTGGTGACAGAAAATATCGGCTAATCAAATGAGAAATATTCTCCCTATGACTGATGTTACTTCCTACCATTTCTGGGTGGCTGCAGGCCAAGGTGTATAAATGGCTGTCAGTCAAGCTTAATATCAGTAGAAGTTCAATTTGGAGGAGTCAAGCTGAAGCTGTTGTAGGGGAAATGAGTTACAGTCAAACAAACTGGAAGTTTTCTTGTTTTTTGGGGTTTTTTTTGTTTCAATTGAATAATATCGATAGTAAACAAGTGTTGTCCAGATCATGCCAAGAGCAGTTTTTTATACTAAAATTCACCCCACAAAAAAGCTTGAAAAATGGTTGTTAAAATGCTAATGATGCTATATAAATGATAGAGGAGGTGATAACAAAAGAACATTATGAAGATAAGGATATAAGATGACAAGGATGTAGATCTTCTCAAGTTAGAGAGATACAGACAAAAAATAATGATGAATGAGTTATGTTATCTGAATGAAAGAGATGGTAAGAAATGAAGATTATCAAAAAAAAAAAAAAAAAAGAGAAAAGATGATAAAGCACAAGAGTAACTCAAGGTAGAGGGTTACAGTCAAAATGGTAATGCTAAATGAATTGTATTATTTGAATAAAAAAGTAGGTGGCAGGAAGTGAAAACTATGGGAATAAGGAGGTTAGATAATGATTGTCCTTTAAGTTGAAGTGGTTAAGATGATAGAGTTCAAGAAAGATTGCAACTTTACCTAAGTTTTTACATTTATGCAACAAAAGAATGACAGTTTGCACATATCACATTGTTATCAGCTATATAAAAACAACAATGGCCGTTTGAATTGCTTGCTGTTATTCATGCAACATTTCAGCAGATCCATTCTTCAGCCCAAATCAGTTGTAATCTATGAGAAGAAAGGAAAATTTATTCCCCCAGAAACAAACAAATCAGCCATGAAAATTATTCATTATTTCACATTGTCTGGTTAACACCATTTTTATTGTGAAACATTAACTTGTATAATAAAATCATATATAATTGCATATATAACCATAATAATTGACTAATTTGTTATTTATGCCATAATCAACCTTTTTTGAATTGTAGAAATAATTTGATTTTTATTGCCAAGTGAATATTGCATTAAAAAGATCACAATGATTTTTTCAGATACAAGTCCTACTATTTAACCCATAGCTGGAGAGGAGAAGAAGTGGACTCTTCTCAAAGTAAGATGAATGTGACAAACTTAACTGGAATTCCAACATGACTCTCCAATTTCTTATTCTGGGTCACTATTCATTACACCACCCACACATCCTAAATGTAAGAAAGGATAGACAATGTCAATGAGATGTGTATGCTTGTTTTTCCTGTATAATCTCTTTTATATTATGTTTAATTTAAGACAAACTCTCATTTTATCATTCCAACCGAGCTTTTTTTCTTTTATTATCTTTGATATTCGTCAGAGCTGAAAATCTCTGTTATAACAATATGTTATGGAGAACTGCATAAGCATATCATGTGTTATGGAGAACTGCATAAGCATATCATGTTATGGAGAACTGCATAAGCATATCATGTGTTATGGAGAACTGCATAAGCATATCATGTTATGGAGAACTGCATAAGAAATGCTTGAAGACATGCATGGATTCTGTTTCTGGTTGTATGTCAAAAAGAGTCAAGTAGTAGAGTCCCAGTATTCATTTTCAAAGTGGTATCACTCAAAATGCAGGCCATTTCCTTTGTTTCTATGACTCACCTTGAATCTTCCCATCACACCATTATCAGTTGTACAGGAACCTCTTCCAATTAAGTTTTGACATCATGATGTCACTTGATATATTTTCTGTATATGTTTATTATTAACATTTGGAGAAAATGAAAAGCAACTGCATAAACTTATTATGGATGCCGCAAATGCACTCTATATATAATGAATGAGAAAACCAGAATGAACAGTCATGCAAAGGCCATTAAAAAAGGAGTACCTGAGTGTTAAAAAGGAGTATGTGAGAACAAGAAGGAAACAAAAGGGCTCAGCAAAAGAAATTTCTTTTGCACAATTAAGTGGAGAGTAGCATGCATGTACAAACATTTATGATGTATGCATATATATAGATTTTGTGCATAGCAGTAGAAACCAGGAGCAGACTGCAGAGAGTCAAGAGCTGAGTAGGATGCATATTTATACAAACACACACACATATATATATATATATATATATATCAAATGGCTGGCTACTTATATCTGAGTATGCCTGTCTGTATGGATCATATCTGAGTATCAGTTTTGCAGACACCTGATCAGGCACATTTGTGTTTATCCAGCACCCACAGATGGTTTATACTGCATTTATGGTTTGGTTTATTTTGTTTTACAGCATATCAACATCAATGGGTCATTTAATGCTGACTACTTTTTTTTTTTTTTTTTTATTCTGGTAATATTTTTGTTTTGTCAAAAATCTATTTCTGTTAATATTTTTTCCTCAAAAATGTATAGCTGGTAATATTATTTTTTCAAAAATGTATACCTGGTAATATTATTTTTTCAAAAACGTATATATACCTGGTAATATTTTATTTTAAAAAGTATTGCAGGTAATAGTTTTTTTTCAAAAACGTATTGTTGGTAATATTTTTTTCTTCAAAAATTTATTTCTGGTAATAATTTTTACAAAGTATTTCTGGTATTAAAACCTATTTTACACTTTTATAATGCTTTTACCTCAGTTTCAGGGTTAACTATTTGCCCATAGAAGGACCCTAACATGCTGCTACCCCAAGTCATGGTGGACCTGGGAACACCAGCAATTAAGAGGTGGTTCCATGCCCTCAAAAACCTCCTGATCAGAGGCAAGTGGGCCATGTTGACGTAGTTTATCGCTTACCCTGGACGCAGATGTAGTTTATTATCACACCCAGGATGCTACTGCATTTATGCTGAGCAGACATTAACTATAGTTTCCGAGAAAGAACACATCATTTGATGTGGTCAATGGTTTGAACAAAGCCAGTACATTCAAACAGCCAGTCATGATGACTTGTGACTTCATACTAGTACAACCATTGACAAAGAATTCACTATGTCCATTTTCACTCACAAGGCATGGGTCAAACTCTGGTGTTGTTTTCAGTCACTTTCCAATAGTTTCACATGCTGTGATCATGTTCTTAGGCAGATAACATCAAGAAGTCACTCCTCTCTCTCTCATATATATATATATATATATATATATATATATATATATATAAACACATATGCATGTGCTTGTATGTGGGATGGTTATACTTGCATAGATATATTAGCACAAGGATTTATTTTCACTTAACAGATATCTTATAAGTATAAACTGTTTTAAAAATGTTAAATTATTATACCAAAATATAAAAACTGAAACTTGGCCAAATATTGGAACTTTTCTGAATACTTCCATGATAAATGAATAGATTAATAAATCCCTATTTAATCCAAAATATTCACTGTATAATGTTTTACCTGTTATTTATATTAACCAGTGAATTAAGTGCATTGACAAGGAAGTTTTTTTTATGTTGAACAAATATATTTTGATGGTTCATAACAGAGTCACAAATACGAATAATTAGTTTTCAATGAAAATTTACAGAAATGCAGTTATGTAAAGCATAACTCATTTCTTCATAAATTACAGGAGTGAATTTATTTTTCAGGTTCAAAAACATCAACATGGGTTACATGCTTTTGAGCAATATTTTCTTCTGCATGAATAGGTGTGAAGATTTTTTTCACATTTTAATCAAATCAGGATTAACTTCTATCACTTCTAATAAGTAGTTGTTAGCTTTGAACATTCTTTTGCTAGTATTTTGGAGACTACATTTCATCATTGATCTTCTTCAGTTCATTCAAATTACAAGATGTTAACTTCAGTTACACATTTCCAATCAGATTCAGGTTATGGAATTGACTGGGCTACTTTAATAAGTTGATTTTCATATTGTTTTTATTGGTGGTATGTATGCAATTATTGTCTAGTTGCACTTCATTTCTTTTCTAAGTCTCGATTGATATAAGAAGGTTCTTGTTCAGTAAATCTCAGTTCTTGACTCCATTCACTTTTCCCCTCAATTATATGAAGCCATCTTGTATCTTGATTACAAAAATCAGCCCAATATCACTGTCACCAACATACATCAATTGGGTGGTGTTCTGAGTTGAATTTATTCTTTCCCCAAACTTGACCATATGAAATAACTTTACATAATTTTATCTTAATCTCATCATATAAAAAGGTATTTTTCCATTAGATATCTGATTCCTTTAAGTGCTTCCTAGAAATCTTCAGATATTAGATATCTGAATTCCATAAGAGTTTCTTAGAAATCTTCAGATATTACATATCTGAATTCCATAAAGGGTTTCTTAGAAATCTTCAGATATT
>CAHIKZ030000702.1:587500-592500 GCA_903632075.3 Acanthosepion pharaonis | reverse complement strand
TAAATATATGAAATGTTCAGGAATAAAACAAGATGTAGGGAAATTACTGGCTGATTTTTTCCAGCAACCTCAACCAAAAAAGGTCAGTAAGCAAAATCAGACTTAAGCAAATCAAAGAATAAAAATGTCTTTGTCCATTTTTGACCTTCTCACTTCTTTCTACTTCCTTTTCCATCTGCAAACTGGAAGAAATTAACTTTCCCAAGCCACACAAAACCAACTTCCGACAGCAATCTACGTATATTACCCTATGCATGAACCTGGAGTGGAGAGTTTCCTTTTGGTCAGGCAGTCAATGTCAAGCGCACATTTCTTTTAGCTTTTTTTCCCACCCCTCCTACATTTTTGCTTTTTTTTTTTTTTTTTTTTTTTGAAGTGAGGTGAGATTAGACAGTGGAGAAAGCGGTGAAGTGGATATTAACAAGATGGCAGTGTCTCAAAGCTGTACTAGATATGGAGACTCTTTTTCCCCCCTCATGCTACATCCCACCCTCTTTCAAAGCTCTCCTTGCTCTCTGCCATCCAACCACACCATACACATCCGAAGCAAATTCCATTGCCATCGTAACTCAAATCAGGAAGAAGCTGTAGCAAGTCACTGAAGATCTCCTTGAATCTGATTTGTTGAAAAGTCAAGATTTGCAGTTAGCGGCTGGGCAATTGCAACACTACCCTTGCTTTCACTGCTATAGCTATGATGACTATTTTTATTCTGTTGTAACCCTTGCCAAGATTACGATTACCACAACTAACAACATTGTAACCATCAGTATCATTATCATCAGTTCTTGACTATACCAATCTGCTATAGAGCAAGGATTAGCATGTTAGTCTTGCAAGCCATAGCTTTAAGTTAATGTAAAAAGGTTCTGGGCTAAACCAAGCTAAATAATTAGATCACCTGCCAAACATTTATTCTTACAGGCCACTGTTAGTAAGTTTGATTCTCAGTGGGAACGTCACACTTTTAGTCTTGTTTTGAACAAGACAAAAAAATATGTACGTTAGTATCATAACAACACAACCATGTTTATAATGCTACTAATTATAATAACTGAAATACTATGTCACAGTCACAACCTGCAGTACAACAAACCCAATATTTTCACCATATATGCATGATACTGAACAGAAAATTTAAATTAATCAGTAAAAATATTTCCTTTTATTAATAATGTAATAATAAAAAAAAATAATAATTTATCTCCCTTGGATCGTATACAGTCATTTATTTCAGAGCTATTTTTTGTTTGTTTCTTACAGTGATTTTCACCCTGTTCAAGACCCCAGAGCCACTCAAGGTAGGGGGGTACACAGTAAGAGGCACAGTTTATGGTGATGTGTAGGGAAGATAACAGATAACTCTACACTTGAACAGGTTAATATTGTAGAGATTGGGGAAACATCCCCTTGAGAGTTAGTTTCACAGAGCAACAATTTGTGGAAGAAGCTCTTTGGGTGTGAATTTATGTTGCACCAATAGAATATAAAGGGAATGAGGGTGGTTTGCATGGCAGGTCTTAATGACATGAAGCTTAGAACTGGTGAAACTAACAAATGTATTTTGTCTGAACACTCTTCCTGGAAATAGCGATATAGCAATGAGAGGCTTGTGATGTTTCATCTGTGAGGAAAGTGGTTGTAGGGTGGAAAATAATTCATCTCCCACAAGGATGCAGAGATGCTTTTGGGCTATCAAAACTGGAGTTGGTAAAATAAGGTATAAAAAGAAATATTTTTGTAATCATTTCACCCCAAGCAAGGCAATAAAGTCACTAAGATGCAAAGAGTTACTGAATGTGAAAGAATATAAAAAAATTATTAAACAGAGAGAACAATAAAAGAATAGGAAGTAAGAAGACAGCAGATAATGGTTGGCATTGCATTTAAGTGTTTGAAAATCAAATTTTACTGGAAATTAAGAGGCTAGAAAAGCATTCCACAAGCAAGAATGGGTGCTGGAAAATTATTGGCCTGATGAAGATGCCCTTTGAGAACATTTTGATATTTGGCCAGAATTTAAGAAAATATGGTGGACTTGGAACTTTTCATCACTCTCTTCTATGGTGGATTAATATCACAACTTTTGAAATTCACTTCATAATCCCACCTGTAGAATGATAGACAAATGAGAAATTTTCAAAGCAGAGCCAGACAGTAATTATCAGCAGATATTTACTCCACTTAGTCTGGCACATGGCCACAATAATGAGGTATTCCACCTAGAAAAAATATGCAAGAGTGGATTTCTAACCATCACTGTAGGAAAGTCAGTTAAAATAATACATCTGTCATTGCTTGAATGACTGAACCTCTTCTTTGTTTTGTTACTGTTGTTAACAATTGTTCAGTCAATGTATTCTCCTGTTCTTTCTAAGTATAATTTAGTAGACAAAGGAAAGATTTTTATTACTGTTGTAGCATACCTATGGACAATAATGGGTGTGTCTCCATTCACACAAATATAGTAGTAAATACTGTATGTTGGTCTGCAGCTGAAGATTCATTGTGGAATTCATTTGACTCACTTCTAGCTGTTTACTACTACTTCTACATGCCACTGGCAAATCTTATATGTGTTGTTCTTATCCTAAATATTATCGTTCATTACCAACCTTTATGCGATTATTCTATTCAGTAACTTTACTTGGTTACAACAATTACAGAAAACCCAACAATGTCAGGTATATCAATGAGTTTCTTTAAAGAAAGAAACAAAACTCAAAATATTAGAGCAAATTAAATGATAAATTTACAGCATTAATTCTCCATTGTATTTTTACCCTTTTTAAATAAGTTGTTTGTAGAGCCAACTAAATTGCCACTTGATATTGAGATCACATTGAAGAGTGAAACTAACAGTCACCATGCATTGTTAATTCCTATATCCACATTGCCTATATCTCTAAACACACTATTTTGTTTTCATATCATTATCAAAGCAAATAAGTTGGCAACAAGAGATTAATCACTGGTGTTTTAATCCAGATATGCAACAAACACCATCACAAATCTCTGCTGTTGTCACTTTATCTGCCATTATAACAATATAAAAATAGTGTGTTTACAAATATTGGTAATATGGAAACGGGCATCAACATTGTATAATGACTATCAGTTTCATTCCTGAATGTGATCTTCAGACCAAATAATTTTGTTATACATGCAGATCAAAACAGTGTATAAACTGTCCAAATTTCATATTTTGGTCCTCTCGTCTTGAGCTAAATGTTGTCTACATCATAGTAAAAGGTTTTGTTAGTTACAAACTGGCATTTTTTGGAATGTTACATTTCAAATTTAAACAAATTTACATTGTATCATGTGACATCAATTTGTAGAATGGTTTCACAGAGCAAAAACAGGAATTTTAGACAAATTTGATCCACATATGCAACAATTGGAAAAATGGAACAATACTATAAAAATTTAAACAGACAGACTTGGAAGGTCCGCATTTAATAACACTGGTTAAAATTAAATCTAGCTGCTTACACACATATATATATATATATATATATATATATATATTATAATAATATTTTTTGTTTAAAAATATGATTCCTTCACTACATAAGAGTTCTCATGTTTCAAAAACGAGAGCCGAAATATCCAAATAATTATTAAAAGTTTTTGAAACATGAGAACTCTTATGTAGTGAAGGAATCATATTTTTAAACAAAAAATATTATTATAATATAAGCTCTACTTCTGTATGGAGCACTGTCTTAAAAATAAAAAAACAAAAAATACTAAGGAACCCCGGATTATACACCCAACGTGTTCTTTTCTATTTTCTGCATACCTATGCACTTATATATATATATATATATATATATATATATATATGTTGAACTCTCTTGACATATGAGTGTTGAGCAGCTCAGGTCTTGTAACAAACAGCCAGGCTACCTGCAGCTATCATTTGATCAAAGTTGTGAAGGCTTGTTCAGAACCAACCAGATTTTTAGGAAGAGCTGAATACAGAGACCTGGTGCAGAGTGTGCTTCAAGGTTCTCCAAACAACTCTCCGCAGGTTTTGAATTCAGAGTTGTCCTCCTCCTAGATTGTTCATCACCCAAGGATACAGCACCCAGTATGTTCTGCTATTTGCCCATACCTGAGGGGAGAAGAGATGGAGTCATACCTTTCTCAAGAGGATTACCGTGTGAGTGAGTGTAATGAACTCAACTGGAATTTGAACTTAGCTCTCTGATTCCTTAATCCAAGCCACTATCCATTACTCCACCATATATGTGTATGATAAAAAAGACTGATTTTTGAGAAGTTTCTATTATAGAACATTATGATTCAGGTTATTATTCTAATGAATATTTCATGTTAAACACTGACTTGTCTTATATCTCATGCCCTTAGTGTACATGATACTTGACAATTATTTTCATATCATTCATTTGGCACACTATCTTTCTATGATAGCAAATAAATTGTTTCAGTTCTTACTGCTTTGTGTATTGATCAGAAAGTGAGAGTTTAATTTTGCAATACTTATATTCTATAATACTAATAAATTAGGTGTAGACGATAAGGAAATTGAAACATAGAATAGGTTGTACTCAAAGTAGTTTCACCCAACACTTCAAATTGCTTCTTTCTTTTGATGTGCCATGTTCTTTCAGGACGTAGGCGATCATGGCTCTCCACCTCTTCCTATCCCTTGCAGCTCTTGACAAGTTCTTTCCCTCTGCTTCCTCCCCCAGACCACATTCTGTCATCCATTTGCTTAAGTCTGCCAAGTACGTCATGCATTGTTTTCCCTTGTTCCTCTTTGCCTCTATTCAACCCATGAGTATCAGATTCTCCAGGCTCTCCTTCCTCATTTCTTTCTTTTTATGTGCCATGTCCTTTCAGGACATAGGTGATCATGGCTCTCCACTTCCCTCTATCCCTTGCAGTTCTCAACAAGTTCCTTCCCTCTGCTTCCTCCCCCAAACCACATTCTCTCATTCACTTGCTTAAGCCCGCCAGGTATGTCATGT
>CAHIKZ030000702.1:462500-582500 GCA_903632075.3 Acanthosepion pharaonis | reverse complement strand
ATATCTTCTGAGTATCAAATTCACCAAGCCTTCTTCCCTCATTATGTGTCCCAGAAATTTCAGCTTTCTTTTTATGCCAAAATACAAGGGATTTTTTAATTTCCATTTTCCTTATAAGTTCTTCATTATTAACATTCTCTTTTTATGATATTCTCAGCATCTTTCTTGAGAAGCACATCTGATGCCTCAGTTCTTCCTTCATCTGTGAGAAAACTCTGCAACATTCACTGCCATATAAAAGGGACAAAAATTGCCTAGAGATATAAAAGATAAATTGTGGTAAGCCATGACTGCTCACATCCTGAACAGCCATGGCATATAATTAAGACTTTTCCTAGAATAGAAAGCATACCATTTTCACAACCACTAACACTACCAAGTATATTTGTATACAATCAGAGATACAATATGATTATTGATTGATAAATTTGTTTTCTATGGATTTTGAACTTATTGCAGATTATTCAAAGCCAGAAAATTTTGAACCTATTGCAGGTTATTTAAAGCCAGAAAATATTTTTAGATTACAAGAACATTTTTTGAGATAATAATGATTTAGTGATACAAGTCTTGAAAATTAACCTATAGCTGGAGGGACAAATGGTGGATTCATACATTTCTCAAGGGTATTTGCATATAAGTGGATATAATGAACCCAATGCGAACTGGAACTCAACTCTCCGATTAACAAGATGTTATCCATTACAGCACCTCGTATTCCCAAGCAGTCACCCAACTAAGTAATAACCAGGATCAACATTGTTTAAGTTTGGTGAGCATACAAGAACCAGTGTATCAATGGTTAGTATATTCCCTAAATAATAATGTTGAGAATAACTCCCATTTTTTAATGAACATTGCAAATTTCTTGGTTTAACAGAGTTTGAATGGATCACTTTTCCTGATGTTCCTATCAGATTTACTCTCATGACCTGATGTTCTGCATCTTCCATTAAAATTCTGATAGCCTTGTTCATAATGTCACTTTTGTTTTTATGACTGAACCAGACTCTGAGACTCACTGCCTAATAAAGGAATTGAACTCATAATGAGCAATTCATACAACCAAGCACTTTTATCCAATTGGCCATTGTCTTATAACTAGTAGAACTTTCAAAACCTTAAATTCGAGTATAATGTCAGTTCTATAATAATCAAAAACTCTAATCTGGTGTTCATTTCTATTGTTAGCCTGCTGAGGAGGCTATTCAAGCATAAAATTTGAACTGAATCTTTCATTCATTTCATTTTCTAATGTTGTTCTCCATGTTGTTAAAACTTAAAAAAAGACTTTATAAATTGGATTTTTTAATGTCTTCCAGGCTTAATTATTTCACTTAATTCAATACTAAAGCCACAAATATAATGAAACAATACATCTTCTTTCAGAATTGATATTACTGCTATAATTGCCCACACTATCAAACACATTACTGCAACTACAGCCAATGTTGAATGATATCCATCCATATTGTCAGAGTAGAGAAAACAAGAAATATTGATATTTCTTAATTTCATCAAAGAAGATTTAGAAATCTATAAAACAATTGTTGAAAAAATGTTTGATTAATCATTTTCCCACCCTACAACCACTTTCCCAAAAACAAAATGTTGCTAGCTTCTTGCTATTTTATTTTAATGAACTTTAGATCCACTAGTTCAGACCAGTACTGATAGGACACAAGATACCTGACATACACGTGGTCAACACATCATCATTCCATTCATATTTTACTGGTAAAGAGAAAGTTTCACTGAGCTTCTTTTCCACAAATATTACTTCGTGGAACAGATTTCTGATACTTCCTTGATTATTATGATCTTAAGTTCAGGGTTATCCATCTTACATATCCTCATAATATTCACTTCTTAATTCCACCTTTTACACACTTAAAACAGCCTAATTCATTCAGCAACACTATTTTGAATGCACTTTGTATTATAGTATAAACAAAAATGCTTGTAAGAAAACCTACAATTTGTTTTCATACCATGTATTATATTTGTTGTAACCTAGGGAAGGTTACTGAATAGAATAATCACACAAAGGTTGGTAATGAACAATAACACTTAGGACAAGAACAGCACATATAAGATTCGCCAGTGGTGTGTAGAAGAAGTAGTCAAGTGTTAGAAGTGAGTCAAGTGAATTCCACAATGAATCTCCAACTGCAGACCAACATACAGTATTTACTACTGTAGTTATATGACTGGGGATATACCCACTATCATCCACAGGTATGCTCCGACAATTATAATATAAGGTCATTTTACAATAGATAAAAAAAAATAAAAATGTATAACAATAGATGTATGAAGTTATAAATAATTATTGAGTATTACTGATTCTGCTTCATATTCTGTTTACCATGTTGATTTGAAGAAAATTATTTTCCATAACTTTCATTGTTTCATAAGAGAAGATTGTTCTTCAATGTTCTTAGACAAAGATCAATCAGCTTTGTCATAATTGGTCTTTAAAAAAAAATTCACATTAAGAAACCCCCAAAATTTTTTGTTTCTTCACACACATTGTGAGTGTCTGAATGAAACTGTGACGACCAAATAAGGAAATAGGCCTTGGAGAATATGACTCACAAGTCATACTGAAGGCAGGAAAGGCAGAGGGAAACAACCAATAACCTACCTAATGAGTTTCTGTGATAGGATGGCAAAGAAGAGGCAAAGAGTGATGATCAAGGGTCAAACATTGCTACAAGGGACAGAAAGTTATGGAGAATCATAATTGTCACATCCTGGAGAGACACAACACATCTAAGTAGTAGTAGTACAGGTTATAAGTTTTGTGTATTAAATGGCTTCAAAACATTGGCCACAAATTTAAGACCACTACCATCAATAATAGGAGGTGTGGTGGAGTAATGGATAGCAACTCAGAGAGAGGAATTGGAGAGCTGAGTTCAAATTCCAGTCAAATCCATTAGATTCACTTACATGCTAATACACTTGGTAAAAGTATGAATCCTCTTCTTCTCTCCCCAGCTATGGTTAAATAGCAGGACACACAAGGTTCTATACCCTTGGATGGCAACTGGTCTACTGCAGAAAGAAATGGCACCCTAATGCAAGAAAAAAAATCAGCCTCATCAGTCATGTATTGAAAGATACATGATTACCTAACCATGTATAACACATGGCACATAACTGACTGACCATCAATAATGATGTATATTTCTTTTTTTAATGCCATTATTTTTAACCACTTCCCCATCTATTATTTTGGGGAAAATGTTTCATTTTCAGACAATTTTTTTTATTTGATTTAATATACTAAGAAACTAAGCTACTTTAAAGTACGTGAGCAGTGGCTAACACCTCTACTAGACATATGCATTGACAACTGGACTCATTTCAAGCTTAGAAGGGCATAAAAAGAATCAAAATCAATGTAAAAACATGTCTGTAGCTAGCTTTTGAATATTATGTTTTGGACATGTTTATTCATCCATGTCTGAAAAAGACACTTTTGGAAAAAACATATACAGGTCTACACTGGGAAAAGGGTTAATACCATGCTCCTTCAAGACATAGGTGATAATGGCACCCCACAGATTCCTTTCATTTATTACTAGTGAATTGCTGTATCTTTTTAAGACAATGGTTACCTTTTGTTTTCACCATGAGTCTAAATTCAGAGTAGGTTTTCTCTTAAACTGGCTGCCACCAAAGGCTAAGGATCCCAGTATATCTTTCTATTTAACCCATAGATTGGAAGAAATGAATTCATGTTTTCTTATAAATATTGCCAAAATTGCAACTGCAACTACATATACAATGATTGTAAGAATCAGTATTATTGCTATCAAGCCTTACAATACTACTAGCTACACCTATAGAAAACATAACTATTATAGTCATCAAGGTCAAGGATTAAAAAAAGGGGTAAAATGTAGCAAATATTAAGATCTAGAGAAGTCAAAGGTTACTGGCTTCTGGACAGTTGCAAAAAATATCCTTACACATTTAATTAACCAAAGGATAAAAAAGATAGTAAAATTCATTAGTCAATGAAAAGTTTTGATTTTTTTGAGTGATGATAGCAAAACTAATTGAACATAAAGCAATCTATATCATAACAAAAGAAAAACACATTGATATCAGTACTAAGTAAAATCCTTATTACTTTATACTAATTTTCTTCTAGTACTCTCTGTCCAGCCATTATAAAAGCACTGCTAATTTTTAAAAGTTTTAGTAGAATTTACATAAAAGCAAGTCCAGATTTATATAAACTGTTTCTAACTTATTTTTTAAGTACTTCCAGTAAACATTCATTCATTTTGATTCTTCTATTGGGGATATTGTTTTTAGAAAAACAAGACATAAGACTGATAGCCAGTAACTGTTAAAAACAGTACAAAAATATAGTTTTTATTGAAAAAGAAACATTATTTAGCAAAATCTTAATTCTTTAAAAAGCTGCATCTTTTACCTTAAATATCAATGAAACACTCATTTACCAAGTTTGCCAATTTATGATAACCTTTTTCAGCTCCAAAAATGATGAATATTTCCATCTCCAAACATTTTCTACAGATCAGAGGTCAGAAGACAAGGCTGGTCACTTCCTTACAGATGAAAAGTGATTACAGAGATACAAAACAGTTGCCTTTGCAGAAAGACAATTTACATTGTTTTGTTGATAAATTAACTCTTTCATTTCTCCTTTATTTATTGCTAGCTTTGAGATTGAACATGTATTTTTTGGTAACTGAATGGTGCGAAAGGTCTATTAGCAATAACTAGACAGCATAGCCCACAGTCAGTAAAGCCATTTAAAACTCAAATATCACCAAACCTATGAGTACTCCATTTCTGTCTTTCTGTTTGTAAATCATACAAAACAAAAAAAACATTAGTGAAGGATATGTCAGGGCTGAAGTGCCTTTTGTGTGACCAGATTACATTCTGCACATCAGGACACTCTTTGAAAATCATCTCTGCTCACCAGTTGGCATTTGGTTTCTTTGCAGTGTTTGCAAAAACAGTTTCAGGTTAACTCACACCAGCATTCCGTTAAAAGTGAAGATGTTGTAAACAGAATATTTCCCTACTCACTATACCTGGCTTATTATTTTGCTAAAATTTTCCAAACAGCTTTTGATGGATTTGTCATTTTAAATTAGTCATCTTTTCCATTTGGAAATCTTCATTTTATTACTAGCTTATTTCCATGTTTTGCCATCAACATCAGGCTTCTTCAAAAAGGTGTTAATTGCATTGGTAGACTATATTTTCTTATATTTTATCGAGGGTTTTATTGGTTGGTTGTTTCTGTTTAGCAGCATATAAAAATTTATGGGTTATTTAATGCTAAAATCTAAACATTTTGGATGCAATTAACCTGGTTCTTTGTCTTGAAAAAGACCTCGAATCAATTGTAGACAGGGGCTGGAATTGGCTGGTTAACTTTAATGCCTCAAAAACAAAAATGCTCTCTATTACTCACCAGAGAGAATCATCCCTGCCTTTCATTAGAATGTCTGATGCTCAACTCCACAAGAGCTCCTTTTTGTGCCTGCTCAGTCTCACATTATCCGCTGACCTGAGATGGAACAAATACATTGTGTCAATTGCTTCGTCCACCGCAAGGAAAGTTGGCTCCCTATGCCATGCCATGAAATTTTTCTCGCTGGAGCCGATCATTCAAATCTACAAATCAAACATTCACCCTTGCATGGAGTATTGCTGCCATATATGGTCTGGAGCCCCTTCTAATTGTCTCAAGGTCCTTAATAAAATCCAAAGACAGATATGCAAGGTAATTGGCCCTGATCTGGCATCTCGTCTGCAGCTGCTCTCTCACAGATGTGCCGTTGTTTCCCTTCTGTCTTTTTTACAAATAATTTCAATAATAATAAGCTGGCATCACGGTCCCACCCTTTCACTGTCGAAGAAGTTAAATATAGCCATCTTATCTACTCCAATAGCTTCATGTCCCGCACTTCTTGCTTGTGGAACTCCCTCCCCATTTCTTGTTTTCCTGATAGCTATAATCTCCAACTATTCAAATGTAATGTCAATCAACGTCTCCAGATACCCTGATCCATCCCTTAACTGCCTCTTCATCCTTTCCTCTAACACTCCTCTGATTTCTCGCTCCAACTCTTTAACTCCTTGCATGCTAGTGGCTTCCCACCTTGCTTGGGGTTGAGTGCTTAAAAAAAAAAAAAAAAAATTGGAACTCTGCTCTTTGATTTCCAATTCCAAACTATAATCCATTACACCACCCACACATCCAAGCTCACAGTACCTGATATTTACAAGTAGTCACCCATGTAGATACTGATCAGACTCGATGTTGCTTAATTTTGGTGATCATACAGGAACCAGTGTTTCAGTGCCATAAGCCACAGAAGGTTTTGCCACATCTGGAGATAACTTACAGAACCAGACCTATATTTGCACTAAGTAAGAATGCTTTATCTTTTAATGCAAGCAAGAAACTATTCACAATTTTCAAAGAATATGTAAACAATTCCTTCAGCATTAGAAATGCAGAAAAGCCACAAATTCAAAAATATTTTTATGGATAAGTAACAAGCCTTATTTTTTTTAATTGAACTTATCTGACTATTAATTAAATAAATCTCCAATTCACTTACACATACACTGTAATCTTTTGTATATAGAAAAAGCAATTCAGCAAATAAGTAATTTTTCTAGTGTTCTTATAATTTTTGGATATCATGAAATTAAAACGTGAACAACTTATTTGTCTATTTTCTTCGGGCACTCTAATAAGAGCAACACAACATTAACTGATCGCCCAGCACTTTATATGAAGTTAAAAGATTAAATTAATTCAAGTCTGAAGCACATGCACATGTGAGCATTTAACTCCTTCGACCTGAAATAATAAAGCTCTAATTTAAACCAGAAATACCAATATCTCAAAATAGGAACCCTTTACCACAGACTTTTTCACATTTAATATAAATGCTAATATGAAAGTTGTTGCCACCACTACTGTTGTCTTGGTAATGATAATGCCAGTAACATCACTACCATTATAGCTGTTATTACTTCATACCAGCACAGATATTGTAATGAAGCCATATCTGAAGCTATCATCATAATCATTAAATCAATATCATTTCCAAAATCACTACAGATTAAAATATTACCAGAATGATCATAATTATATCAGTTATTGGAACAAAGTTACAACTTTCTAAAAATCGTGTGAAATCAGAGTGGCAAATACCTGAATATTTGACAATGCTATCTCCAATTATTTCAATCAGCATTGTGATAAACAATCAAAGAATGTTTGGCAAAGTACTCATCTTATCACAGTCATGTAAACATTCAGCCAAACACAAACAGTGCAAAGAATTAAAAACACTAACTGAAGTATAGATTTTCTTTATCATACCAAAATTTCTCCTTTTGTCTTAAATGATTTTGTATGATTTGTGAACATTTTTTCATCGTCTTATTGGCAAATTATTATATATATAAAGAAATGAAGAAATACAGTCTTAAGATCTTAAGACTATATATATATATATATATATATATAAAATAGGTGTCCTTCTTTTGGTGGTATATTGGTTGTTGGAGTCCTTGAAGTTGAATGGTGATTCCCCAATCCAAATTCTGTAATATGAAGTCTTCTGGCATTCACAACTGTAATACCATTAGTTAAATGTTATATATTTTTGTTATTTTGTCTTTCATGGTCCACTGAACCTTTATATGTATACCAAGCAGTGATCTAAAGACAGTCCTTTCAAGGACTTGACAATCTTGTTTGCTTTATTGTTAACTATGAAAACAAACAATTTTCTGTTTGAAGCCCCAAAATTTGGGGAGGTTGACTAGCACTGATTCTTCTTTAAGAAGAGGAAGCAGTGCTAGTCAACCTGCCCAAATTAAGAGATAATTTTACTATATCAAAAAGATATAGTTTTACAATATCTTTTGAACATGGAGGTGGTTTTGTCCATGTATTCAGAAGAATACCCCCATTTATCATTTCCATAACAGATTCTTGTCTTTTTGCTTTTTCGTTTGTGATTCTATTATGTTTTTTTTTCCCTTTCTTTCTTTTTTTTTCTCTTTTAAACCACTTAACAAGTGTAACAACAAAATTGTCCAAATCTTGTAACAGCAAAATTGTCCATTTATTAGCTTAAAATTTGAACCATTGTATCTTAGAAAGGATTAAAGATATCTTATTTGAATTCCCCAAGGTTTTTAGAATATTACTGGACTTTACTTTGAGCAATAAGAATGCATAATTTCTCTCTAGGCTTAACTGAAGAATCGAAATGAAATCAATCATAAATGAAAATGATGTGTTCATCATTAATTAATCATACCTAAGAATCAGAAGCTCATGAACTACTGAAATAAGTTTCAAATATATATATATATATATATATATATATATATATATATACACTGCATGCCAAATTATTATCAAGATTGTTTTCTAATATTTCAAAAACCGTCCAATCAATTCACACAAAATTTTCACACAATGTTGGCAACACTGATCTGCGCAATCACTGAAATTTTTGTACTGATCTGCACAATGTAAACAAACTGGCGCCATATTTGTTATCAGCATGGTGATTTGCGTGTGCCAAATTATTAGAAAAGTATAAAAATTTAGGGAAAAGATGGGCCGTAAAAGCAGTTTAAGTGATGCTGAAAAGAAAACTATCACCTCAGAACTCTCAATAAGTAAATCTGACCTAGAAATTTTTAAAATGATAGGGATGTATCATCAAACAGTGAAAAATTCACCGCCAACCCTACACAAGTATGCAAAAGGGCATATAAAGGCAAGCCGAGGGTTATTTCATGTTGTCTCATGACTTAAACGAGAGGCCACAAAGAACCCTGGATTTACCAGCCAAGAGCTTTTCAATCGTATTGGGGATTCTACTTTGTCTAAAAGTATTTGGTGTCGGTATCTGAGGGAAATAGCAACAATAGTCAAACCTGTATCGAAGCCTCCGTTGACGAGAAATCACATTCAAAATCGATTGAAATGGGCTGAGGACAATATGAAGGTTAACTTCTCTAAAGTTTTTTTCACAGATGAAACTCGAGCAACACTTGATGGGTCAGATAGATGGTGCAAAGGCTGGGTAATGAACGGACAGAATCGCCATCAGTGTTTGAGATGCCAACAAGGTGGTGGAGGCATAATGATCTGGGGGTGGTATTATTAGAAACACATTAGTGGGCCCATGGAGAGTACCAGATAGTGTCAAAATGACTGCTGATGCATACATAGCATTTATGAAGGAACATCTTGAACCGTGGATGAAAAGGCAAAGAGTTGCCTTCAGAAGGGCCATTGTTTTTTATGAAAGATAATGCTCCCTCACACGCTGCTCACAAGACTACTGAATATTTGCAACAGTTAGGATTCAATGGACCTCGAAAAATGAAGTGGCCAGCAAATTCTCCAGATTTGAACCAAATTGAAAACCTTTGGAGCATCATGAAGTGAAGACTGTACGCCAAAGGATGATAATTCAGGAGCAATGCTGAGTTGTGTGAAGCAATTCTTGACATATCTCGCAGCATTACAACAGATGACATCCTACAATTAACAAATTCTATGGATCATCGACTTTTTCAAGTAATTTCAAAACTGGGAAAGCACATTCCCTATTAATTTGTTTAAAACTGTGCCTTTGTATCCGTTATTATTTGTTTATCTTATTTATTAGCTTCTTTTGATCATAAACATTCACATTCAACATTAATGAACGTTTTGTTTGCTCAATTCTGGGAATTTTACTAAACCTTTCTAATAATTTGGCAAGCTCCAATCACCATGCTGATAACAAATATAGCGCCAGTTTGTTTACATTGCGCAGATCAGTACGAAAATTTCAATGATTATGCAGATCAGTGTTGCCAACATTGTGTGAAAATTTTATGTGAATTGATTGGACGGTTTTTGAAATATTAGAAAAAAGTTATCTCGATAATAATTTGGCACGCAGTGTATATATTCCAGGATCATTTTCCAACTTATTCAAGATGATCTTTACACTCTCTAACCTCCTAACTTTCTGTCCTGGAGTAACAAGTTACCTCACACGTTTCATGTACAATTTCATTTTCAAGGATTTTATTACTACTCTATGGAATGTCATAGCTGAAACTCCTTTCTCACATGCCAAACATCTTATGGATTGAGTTGTATCTTTTCTAATTTATCTCTTTAGCTCTAAGTTGAAATAATGATCCCTCTTCCTGTTGTGATCTCATGATCCAGTTTTCCTCTCTACTGTTCCCTCTTTTTTAAACTTATTCACCATCCTCTTGATGGTTCTTGAATGAACTTTGAAAATGGAAGCCAGAGTATAAATTTTGGTACCATTACTGAAGGCCTGAATGATTATTTCCCTCTCACCATTGCTCATTTGGGAAGACAGAGGAGCTGACACAAAACAATTTTAACCTGTTACATTTCTAGCTGAATAGCTCAAAGGGTTTTTCAGTGATTCTTATGACAATTGGTTTCAAGATGGCTAAATGTCTTATCTGAAAACCTGAAAAAAAAACTAAATTAGTGTTTTTTTTTTAAATTTTAAATACTTTGTGGGTTGGATAATTATGCTGTAGCATGATTTGGACAATTTTGCTGTTATTTTGCAGGTATTTTCTTCATCCATTTATGTGAAAATGAGAAAGTAAAAAGTGCATTCCTACCTGTTGATGATAAATGCTCCTCAAACTAACTAGTTCAAGAAAATCTATTTGGTATGAAAAATTCCTTGTCAGTTCTGTGATTAAAAATAGTCTGGTCCATAAAACAGACTTCTGGTGATCACACCTCCAGTGCCATAAACTCAAGCCATTACACTTTTAAAATTATATACCTATGGTTTTTAACAACAGGTCTGTCATGATTGGTCAATGCTCCAGCATCACAATTGCTATGTAAATTAGTCAGCAGTGCCATCTGTCTTAATCAGCAATTCTCTCCAAACAACCAATTATCAAAGAGGTGATAACTCATGCCAAATATCATCTTGAAAAGAATATTTATTACTTTTTTTTTTTAAATGAAGGCATTAAAGCCACTGAGACATAAAGAGTTATTGGATGTGGACAAATTAGAAAACAAAAACACCACTAAGGAGAAAGCACAGAGCAAGAGTAATGAGGGGGACAGTAGATAGCAATTAACATTGCAGTGAAATTTTTGAAGATTAAAATTGACTGGAAAGCATGGAGCCAAAAGGGAGTTTCATAAGAGAAAAGTGCAAGAAAAAAAGCATAGGACTTACCGTTACATCTAGTAAACTCAGCTCTATACTGATGAAACCTCATTGCCAGTCTAGTACTGCACTTATATTCAAAAAGTTTAGGTACCATAGCAATGAGTTCATCCAAACAATTACCATGAAAGTATTTATAGAAAAGACACAGGGAGACAACTTTACAATAACAGGAAATTGGTTGATGCTGAGATGCAATATCAGGAACAATGATATTGCTGATTCTTCTTTGGATTTTATCAAGGATCTCTAAATATAAGCAGGAGCACCGGATCATATATGGCAAAAATATTTTAAACATGGGCAAATGGTCAACCTAGAGACATGTCAGATAGATTCTGGAAAGAAAAATGCCTATCATGACACAGTGAACCAACTGACCTATCACTGGATTCAATATAGTCTTTCCACTTCATATCATTAGCTTCTCGTACACTTTGAGAACATAAGCCAGAGAAGGTGCAACAAATCACTCTCTTGGAGGTCAGCATTAGCCATATTGATGAAAGAAAGAAAGAAAGAGATCTGTCAGATGATTAACAGAGAGCAACTTAGTTTTGGAGGTGATATAATTAACAAATTGTCCTTTGCATCAGTTAACAACAGACTGAAGATTGCTTTGATATTAGCCGCCAATTTGACAATATTGAGCCAATGTAAGTATCGAAACAAGAGTAAATGGTTGTCTCATCAGCATAGAAACCAAGTTGAAAGCGAATGTTATCAGGGAAGGTCATTATTGAAAATTAAAAATAAAGCATTAGTATGAAAGAATCTGGAAGAATGGCCATTTAGGATAACTTTCATTTCACAATTTGACAAGAAAGACTGGATCAGTTCCAAAATTTGTCCAGAGGCACTATAACTTTTCATTTTGTGAAGAAGCACTTGTATACCAAGCCTGGCTGAAAGCTTTCAAGATGTCTGAAGCTACAACCTGAGCTTCACTGTTCTTATCTAGAGCGTGATAATCTCTTTCCGCAATTATCATCAGTACATCAGCAGTTGACCAGTAGAAAAGAAAGTCATATTGCTTGTCTGTGTAGAATACTGATTAGCTTGGAAGTGGTCAGACACACAAGTAGACTGGTGCAATCCCAAGTAAAAGCTGACCTGAGTCATTTAATGGAGAGATATATGAGTGAATACAGACCACTCATGCAAATGTGTTGGGCAGGTCTATTCTAGCAAAATGGACCAACCTAACTGGTGCATTAGGTACTCTCCTACAAATGAGGTAAAATTAGCTGGCTTGCTTTTCCAATAAAACACAAGAAGGCAGCCATGTTAGCAGGTAAGTCACTTGACTTCTACAGTCTGCAAATGTGCCCTGCAATGTAAGATGTTCAGCCAATGCAGCATTAAGGCCTCTAGAAAGAGGTAGAAAGCTAATAGGCCAATAGCTGGAAGGATTGGATGGTTCAGTTGATTTCTTAAAAAATAGAACAACAGATAAGGATTTCCAATGGGCAGGGAATCAAGAGGCAGTGAGGCATTTATTATACAATTCACAGAGAACAGGAGCCATTTTGGGAGCACACTGCTTAAGAACTATTACAGGGATACTATCAGATCCACATGCTTAGAGATTAGAGATGAGAGCAGAAACCATAGTTGGGGTTATATGCATATCACTCGACAGAGATTCAATTCTAAGTTAGACAAGGATATGCCTGATACGTCAAGAGCAGAGTTTAAGGAGAATTTACAGGTGAAATTCAACTTTATCAGTAGATGTTAACACCTTTGAGGACTCATTACATTTATTATGAGCAGCAATGAATGGGCAATAGATGGAAGTGTAGGATGGTTCGCTTGAGTTCTTAAAAACTGCAACAATAGATGACAATTTCTAATAGGCAGGGAAACAAGAGGTATTTATTATACAGTGTTGAGAGAACAAGAGTCAGTTCAGGAGCACATTTCTAAATGACTATTACAGGGATATCATTAGGTCCATATGTTTTTTGAGGATCTAGATTAGAGATGACAGCAGAAACCATATGCATATCAATCAATTTTAAGTGGGAAGTTAGGTAAGGATACTCTTGATGATTCAGGAGTATAAGGTGAGTCTATTAGCGGCAGGTGTTAACAACTTAAACTGATTAAAGAGAAGAGGAGTAGAAAATATACTCTTATTTAATACGCTATGACAAAGCCACCAGTAATCATGAGAGCCAAAGTTTTTAGATGCAATACAGTGCCTAATCCTCTCAGCAAACAGTCTTACCTCTTTTACACACAATTACATTTACATTTATTAGGTGCAAGCCCAAATGTGTGTGCATAGTTATGGGAGCTGTCATGCTGGTATAGCTGGAAATAGGAACTGTTATGCTGGTATAGCTGGAAATAGAGGTTCCTGTCAGCAATAGTGACAGAGCATGTTTATGTGAACAATGGAGAAAATAGATTGCCTAGAAAGAATGATAGCATCCATGCCAGCTTTGACACAAGAGGAAACTTCTGTGGTGCAGTTCTCAGTTTGAAGGTTAAATATATCATTCTAAGTGTTGTCTTGGAGAAAATCATAGAGCAAGTCCCAATCAGCATGCTGGGAATGGAAAAAGGTCTTATGAATAGGAGGTTCCTGTTTAATAGATTATTGGAACAAAATATCAAAAGATATTACACAGTGATCTGAATTTCCAAGGAGAGGAGGTAAGAAATAGATCAAGTAAAGAAGCCTGTTGCTCGTGAAATGAATAGGAAAATTCATGACTTCAGTACGGGATTGAGCAATGAAAAGATTGAAAGACTGAATACTGGCAACATCAGTAACATTAGAATGCCTAAGCCACATGTAGTGATGTGCATTAAAATTATTGAACACAGATGTATTGAGATGAATGGAGAAAAATGCTGTTTCTATCCTGTCTGAGATTATGTTATATATCCTGCAGTCCTGAGAAGAGGGGGAGCAATAAAGAGATAGCTAACTGAGTAAATAATGAAAATCAAAAGCACATGAAAGTGTTGTCTGAGAACTCAAGTGTTACTTCCCTTGCCATTGGATGATTATCCCAAATGTAGACACCAAGGTTGTGCATGTGAATGCTGGAATCTTTTTTGCAAAGGGGAAGATAGCCTGGAACAGCGAATTCATTGGTAGCAATAGAAGAATTTAAATTGGTTTTGCAAAGTGCAATGATATCCAGCAAACATTCCAAGAGAAAAGATTCTATACTGCCGAAGTTGGAACAGATACTACGAACACTGGAGAAAGAAAGGCTGAGATGGTTAGGTGGTTTTTTTGTGTATGCATTTCCTTGTAATTGTTTTCATTCTAGTTGTCATGAGGAAATTTGTTTCAAGGAGAAAAAAAGAACATCATTTATAACAAAATCTCCCAGGATTTTATTTAAAGTCAAACAGCAGTGTTGCAAAATGTGTTTTTTTATCTCCAAAAGAGTTAAAGGTGAAAAGTGACTATTAGTTTACATACTTTTTAAAAAATATTATTAACATTAAATCATTTTCACTTAATATTATCATCATCTTGGCTTAAATGAATAATAATAAAAATTTCTAACTACAATATTCGCCAGTCAGTCAGTTATGTGCTATGTGTGATACACACGTAGGCAATCATGTATCTTTCGACACATAACTGATGAGGCAAATTTTTTTCCCGCAGAAGGTTGCCATTTCTTTATGTGATAGACCAGTTGCCATCCAAGGCTCTAGAACCAAGTCTGTCCTGCTATTTACCCATACCTGAAGAGCATTCATACCTTTCTCAAGGGTATTAGCTTGTAAGTGAATGTAATGGATTTGACTGGAATTTGAACTCAGCTCTCCGATTCCTCAATCCAAGCCACTATCCATTACTCCACCGTGCCTCCTCTTATTCATCAATTATCACACTAATATCACAAACATAATTATCATTAACATCATAGATACTTTTGACATTGCTAACACTTTATTATTATTATTACTACTACAATCACATATATCTCTACCACAACAAACACCATAATACTCAGTATTATGGCCACAACTTTGACTATGATGGTCACTTTTCCATACACTTAACTAGAGGCAGTATTGTTCATTAAGGCCACAACTGTAAAGGTCTCAATTTATAATCCAATTCTGATGAACTAGTGCTGGAGGTTGCATTTTTGATTAACAGGACCTTGTGATGGAAGCAGAACTTGCTTGTGACCCTGCAGGAAAGGGCAAGGTTGGAGACCACCCTGCCACATTTGCAATAACCACTCACTTATATATGCATATAAGTGGAAAAGGTGGGGAAAAAGAATTTTCTCCATGTGGCTGTTGGCTTTTAAGCAGCAAAAAAAAAAAAAAAAATAGAAATGAGAAAAAGAGGCATGAATTAAATGAAACTCTACACTATAACGGAGATTGTGTGGAAAGAGATTGACAAGAAAACAGGCAAGCTTCCTCTAAAGCCTCCTCATCCTGCAACCATACAACACAACACGCTGAAGAAATTGGAGCTGAATCTTTGAGTAAGGCGATTGTCATTTGTTGTAGAAAATGGTGCAAGAACAGGATTCAAAATAAGAATCAAATTCGGCACAAAAATAAAAATGAGAAAAAGATAAAAGTATTACACATGCTTATATATATATATATATATATATATATATATATATATATATATATATATTTGTAAATATGCATTATGGTTTTATGAATATTTGGGAAGTCCATCTATATTCAGATTGTCAGTGAGGCTCATACAACAGGAATACTGAATGAAGGAAAGGCCTGGCATATTATATATATATATATATATATATATATATATATATATATATATATATATATATATATATATAAATATGCATTATGGTTTTATGAATATTTGGGAAGTCCATCTATGTTCAGATTGTCAGTGAGGCTCATACAACAGGAATACTGACTGAAGGAAAGGCCTGGCATATTATATATATATATATATATATATATATATATATATATAATTTTGTATTTGGGTAGCAATCCCTCTTTTATACAAGTTTCATTAAAGACTACTGACACAGTACTGCGATGAAAATTTTTATTATATTTTTCTCATAGACTTACAAGTATTTTATTTGTGGACATAAAGTGTGTAAAAACAGTTTCAATGTTCTATATATCCATACATTTTCAGTTATTTTATTAGCTATTATCAAGGATTTTTTTCATTGTACATGAATATGTAAGTTTTTATATATGGGTATCTATAGCGATGGGAATTATTTTTCCTTTTCCAAACATAGTCAGCATGTTTTGGCTGTGTTCATAATTGATATTATTAAGTATTTTATTGTTTTTATTACTAATGCTTTCCTATATATATATATATATATATATATATATATATATATATATATATATATATATATATATATATATATAGGATTAATATGAGTAAAAGATTGTCATTTAGCTGATTGATGTTACCTCTGGAATCACATCACCTGAGTTTCATAGGTGGACATGTCTGTCCACACTTCAGTGAGTATCAGGAATTTACTGCTTATATTTTTTCCTTTTATGTACATTTTCTGTGTTTGTGTGCCCACATGTGTGCGTACAGTCATACACCTACTGTTTGTAAAGATGTGCATACATATAGGAAGTTGTGATCATTTTCCACTTTTCTTTGTATTTTTTTTCCATTTTACATAAACTCATTTAAGTCTTCCCTCTTTTTTCCTTTTTTTCTGACTGTAGCTACTTTTGTCAGGGCTAGTTACCACTCTGGACATATGACTGGTTTTTATTTTTATTTGTTTTTATTTATGGGAATTTTGGGGTTTTTTTGTATTTGATTTCTTTACTTTTTTTTATGTAAACAATTGATATTAATGCTTAAATTATAAAAATTATACATATATATATATATATATATATATGACAGTAATAATGATATTAATGCTTAAATGGTAAATACTTATATAGACACATGCACATATATATATGACAGTAATAATGATATTAATGCTTAAATGGTAAATACTTATATAGACACATGCACACACATATATATATATATATATATACACACCTAATCATATGCATGCATACAAACACACACATATAGATTGGTTTGTTTTGTTTTATGGCATATCAACTTCAATGGGTTATTTAATGCCGACAACTTTTTTTTCCTGGTAATATTTTGCTTTGTCAAAATCTATTTCTGGTAATATTTTTTTCCTCAAAAATGTATAGCTTGTAATATTTTAAAAAATGTGTTGCTGGTAATATTTTTTTTTTCAAAAATATATTGCTGGTAATAGATTTTTCCCCTTCAAAAATTTATTTTTGGTAATAATTTTTTTAAAACCTATTTTTACACTTTCCTAAGGCTTTTTACTTCAGTTTTGAGGTTAACTATTTTCCCATAGCTGGGACCCTAACAGGTACTACCACCACAGGTCAGGGTGTACCTGGGAACACCAGCAATTAAGAGGTGGTCCCATGCTCCTCAAAACCTCTTGATCAGAGGCCTTGATGCTGGACATAGTTTATCATCTTACCCTGGACATTGAAGTAGTTTATCATCATACCCAGGATGGCACACATATAAAATCATATATCATCACTGGGGTATTATTTCATATTTTAATTTGGTTTGATGGTAAATATTAATTGTGGGAGGCTAGACATATAATTAAATTTAATTATTATTCTTAGAATTTATGTGCATCCTTTATTTAATGATTAATAATTTATTTGTTTTTGGCTTGGTGTTGTATATTGAGATATTGATTATGGGGGTTAGGTTGTTCATTTTTTGGTGGTTGTTTATGTGTGTGTGTATGTATATATTTATATATCCATATACACACACATGTGTATAGGTGTGCATGTGTAATATTTGTTTGTTTATTAATAAATTAGGTTTATATTATATTTGTTTCTTTTATTTATGACTAGCAACCATACCCAGCTGGTTGATCAGAAAAAAGCATTCAATTATATATATATATATATATATACATATATATATATATATATATATATATATATACACACATATATATATATATATATATATATATATATTACACATATATATATATATATATATATATATATATATATATATATATATAGATCCGACAGTATGAAGAAAAATATACTGAAAAAACAAACAAAAAAATCCTAATATGCTATTATGCTGTTTTAATGTTTTAATGTCAACGTTGGACGTTTCGGTCTAATAGACCATCTTCAGGACATATTCATAAAACATAATTAACATTGCCCATGTGACGACGACGTGATCATATTTAAACGGAACGCTGATCTTATAAAAGATTTCAGTTATCTGTTTGGATTGGTTTTGCTTTTATGTCCATCGTCTTTTATGTTTTATGAATATGTCCTGAAGACGGTCTATTAGACTGAAACGTCCGACGTTGACATTAAACATTAAAACAGCATAATCGCATATTAGGATTTTTGTTTGTTTTTTCAGTATATTTTTCATCATGTATGTATATATATATATATATAAATAAACTCAGAAAATACTTCTAAGTTATGTTCAGAAGTGTATTTGGCCTATCTTGGTAACTGAGACCTAAACCACTGTATATTACTGTTTAGGTAGGTGTCTGTCTTTTGTTTTTTTTTTCTTCTTAGTTTATGTTACCTGTTCCCTTTTTCTTCTGTCATTTTTCTTGGCTTTTTTTTATTGATTGTTGATTTTTCTCATTATTTTTTTCTTTGGTCACCTTGTAGGCTTTGTGTTAGTTTTACCAATACTTTGGATGCATTATATATATATATATATATATATATATATATATATAGGTAAAAATACAAAAAATTAGAGTCCTAATATAAAATATTAAAACTGATCTACAAAGAGAGCTCAATATATTTATTACAGTGCATATGTAAATAGTTTACATATAAATGAAATTCAAAGGTATCAAAGGTATCTTTGAATTTCTTTAATATGTAAATTATATATATATATATATATAAGGGAAATTCTATGACAAAGTGTAAAGATGTGTCATATAATTTCCCCAATACTGTTCTATATATATATATATATATAATTATAGCATTATGTATGTCTGTGCATTTAAAAGAATTTCTAAAGAAAAGTAATAGATAAATTCGTATTGCCAACAAAGAAAAAGAATTACATTAGAAATTTTAAAAAATTCATAATATTTTGAGATAACTGCTTTATCATTATTATCTAAAATATATGAAGGTACATATATATTTATATCTATCTATATACCAATATAATTATTTCAGTGTTTAGAAATAGAATTAAATCATCGACTGAGCATAAAATTTTCATTATTTATCGATCAGCAATAATTATTTCTTGAAGTTATACTTAATATATATAAATGCATGGATGCCAACATTTCTTTTATATATATATATATATATATATATATATATATATATATATATATATATATATATATATGTGTGTGTGTGTAATAAGTAGTGAATACTTAAATATATTAGATAATATTCTGAGTAAAATTTATATACAACTGATCTGTTAATTATATATATTTCTATATGCTCACAGATATTCCATTACATAAATATTCACATGTATAGGCAGACACTTTTATTTTTATATATATATATATATTTCTGTCTTTTTATTTTATCTCTTTATCTTGGGAGACCAGATATCTCTTTCCTGCCCATGCTCTTACTATGCACAAAGAATATCAGTGAACCAAGGGCCAGCTGATAGTGACAGCCAAGCAAGTCAGTGAGCGAGCAAGCAAGTAAGAGACTGCATGCCTTTTGTGAATTTTGTTTTCTTTCTTTCTTTTTTTCTTCTTCCTTTTCAAAGATGGCACCAGCATCAGCAGCATCAGGCAGTGACAAACATCAACCATTACTCTAGTCTGTTGGTTTCCGCTCATGTGCTCAACCAACAAGAGACAAGATCACATACAGCCAGCAGCATTAAAAGTACCAGATTTACAATGAAGAGAAGACTGCAAGGCATTAATGAGAAAGACGAAGATGTAGACAACAATGATGGTGACAGGAAGGATGGTATGGACAGTTTGGGAAATAGAGACTTCCTGATTTGTAAGAAAAAAATTAAACCAAACTCTGGCACTTCTTACTGTTGATATGTTTTACAGAATGTGTGTGTGTGTGTGTGTGTGTGTACATGCCTATGGATTTGGGTATCATTCACCATGTTTCTGTGTTTGTGGCCATGTCTGTGTTAGGAAGAAATGAATATTTACAATGCGATGCAATTTTCAAATTATATATAGGGACAGAGGCAGGGGAGATAGTCGGATACAGGTGGAATTTAAATGATAGATAGATAACAAGTAAAATGGAAGGTAACAAGATTCATGGATAGATGGGCATCTACATTAGGAAAGATACAAAGGTCTTTCTGATAGTTAACTAAATAGAGCAGAATTTGTTGGATATCAAATATATAAAGAGACTAAGGAAGTCACAGATGTCAATAGGTTACTGAGACACAAACAAAAAATAAACAAATATTTTTTCTTGTTCAAAGTTTTTATATAAAATTATTTAGGATCTAAAAAAAACAAAAAACAACAAAAAACTTTAATTATCATGAATTCCAATTGAGTATTTACACTATTTACAATGTTCGAACTGTTATCATCATCTTTGTTGCTATATTCATGATATTTCAGGCATTCTATGCTCAGGCCTTCTTCAGGTGACTGGAATTTTGAACCGAACCCTTTATTTTGTCCACCGAAGTGTACAAAAGCTAAAACATCATGAATCTCATGAATCTCTAACAAAGATGAGGATAACAATTTGAACATTGTAAATAATGTAATAATTACAATACAAGCAGAAATTCAAATGAAGCTGAAAGTTTTACCTTCAAGATCTTGTGACAATTGATCTTGTTCTGCAAAGTCAAACAAATTCCTTATGGCATCTCAATTATTCATTGATCTTCAGTTATTAAAATGACATATAATATTCCCTATTTATGTTGATTATAGGGATATACATTGACAAGCTAAAAATCATAAAAGTGCTGCCTATCATCATGCTGGCTTCTGTCAAGTCCTGCAAAATGCAACCAATTGACAACTGACATTGCTTTCAAAAATGGTTGGAAGAATTTTGGAGAGATACTGAGTCATGCTATCTCAAAAGTTGTTCACAACTCTCTGATATTTGTCAGTGCAGATCTTATATGCAAAAAGACATCTCTGTCATTAATGCATGACTGGCTCATGTGAGGTTAATGTGACAGTGTGAACATTTGTCTCCAGAATGCTCTTCAAACTAATTATAAGCAACTTAGGCCCAATGAAATGGTATATTATCATGTTGCAGTCATCCTTAATTGTATATAGAGTCAATGAATTGGTGCAAATGGTCATGAAACTGCATTTCAGCAACCTCCAGTCGATGACATGTTTAGATGTACAAGTGAACCAAAACCCAAGCTATTATGAGATGACCACCAGTGTATGCAGTGAACTATTGGAAATTATAGTCCAGTATATCTGCATCACATCCAAATTCTACAATCAGCTCAAAATAATTAAAAGCATGACTTATCAGATCATGACATACAGTGTCAGCCTTCCAAAGCTAAATTTGCGATGTAATAATCATAGGTGAGACACTATGTCCGGTGGTATGGTATTAATACAGGCACCCTAGTGTTTCTTCTGTTCTCATATTTCATTGAAACTATAGAACACTAAATTGACCTATTGGATAAACATCTGACACCTCCTGCATTGAATGTGGATTGGATTTGAGTTTGTGTTACTTTTTCCGTAACCACAGACACTTCTGGCCAGATCCTTATTCACTGTCCATGGTAGGTATTAGTATCTCCAATGATATATTTCCAGTACCCATGTGACACCATAGATTAAGGGATGTCAAATGTCTGCACAAATTTATATGAAATGTCGTATCCCTCTGGCAACCAAGATCTTGCTCTATTAAAATTTTGATAATTCATGTTGCTTTGCCATAAGCAGCCTTGTCATTATTTACAATGACTCACCAGATGTTAATGCAAAAGTTAAGATGGATCTGTGTACTTATATGATTTTAAGATATGGTGGTGCTATCTATCATTACCTTTACATGGCACTATCCTATGATTTTTGGCATATCAGTGTATGTATAAAAATGGACAGAAAGAGCGCACTTGGCAGGTAGTAGTCTTTTGGCAAAACTATATAAAACTTAGAAAAGTGACACACAAATCAGTGTTAGAATCAACTCTTATTTTTGCTTGTGGTCTGCTCTCCTGTTCTTCAATAGAGGATTGCATAAATAAATAGACAGAGCGGAACTTGGCTGGAGACAGAAAAGACACAAAGAAACGAATGAAAAAATTGCAGAGAAATGAACACTAATCTTGAGGAAACAGGGAGAAAGAGTCAGTTATTTACTTATAAATTTTACCATGGCTAATGATGCCAAATTACACGGTTTGTATCTGATACAAAGACAATTCTGACTTGTACAGGAGAGCTTCCTCTTGCAAAACATATACAGCATTTCTGTTGCAGAAACTGCTTACATATTTATAAAGGATAAAAAGAAACGCCCAACTCTGACTTAAAGACCTACTTACATCATTCAATAATTCTAGAGAACAATCTTTTTGATTTCTCCCAAAACAAGAATAAATGCTATTTGCAAATTTCGGCTTACTGAAGCCAAATCTAATCTAAGACGTTTGCTGCTATGATAGTTTATAACTATATAAATAAAAGGATGCAACTAATTTATGCTGGGGACTCTTTTCTTAAAGATAGATCATGCAGTGGCTGTTAAGCATTTTCAACTAGAAAATGTGATGAAGAGTAGGATGTTGATTTTATTAGGCATAGCCGACATTTTGTTGGAAAATCCCTCACAGGTAAAAAATGTTTAGTCTTTACTGTACACTGAAAGTTACCTGGTGAAATTTAATTATGAGAAAGTTGTGTTGCACTGACCTCTCTTTTCATTTGACAAAGGCGACGTAAGAATTAAAGAATAAAAATAAAATAAAAACTGAGCTGAAAATTAGTTAAAATCTAATTTCAATGATGACAGGTAAAGTAAAAATCAAGTGTCTAGCTGCTTTACATGAATGTTCTGTCTTGCTAATGTAAATTTTTTTCTTGTGAAAATTTTTTGATAATGCTGATAAAGTAAAGCATGTCAATGTAGATGATGATGATCATTAGTAAAACATGTCCATGTAGACTTAGATGCTTAATAAAAATATGCTGATGATGATGATTAGTAAAACATGTACATTGTTGTAACCTAGGGAAGGTTACTGAATAGAATAATCACATGAAGGTTGGTAATGAATGATAATACTTAGGACAAGAACAAGACATATAAGATTCGCCAGCAGTGTATAGAAGAAGTAGTCAACTGCTAGAAGTGAGTCAAGTTAATTCCACAATGAATCTCCATCTCTAGACCATGTACAGTATTCACTACTGTATTTATGTGAATGGAAGCATACCTATTATAGTCCATAGGTATACTACAACACACATGTTGATGCTTAATAAAACTTGTCATTGTAACATCCTCAGGATTAGTCACTCCCTACACCACACGTTTTTTACTATTTTAACCATCAGTCATTTCTTAACCTCATCCTACATAGCAGTTTACTGACTACGGAACCCAACATCTTCAACTTTAAATTTTCTTACCCATCCTCATATTCCGCTAATTTCTTCTGAGAAATGTAAATCACCAGCATTTTACCTAACCCTGTGCAACTTTATTTCTTACTTTATGTAGCAGTGATACTCTTATGAGCCACTTGTTTAGGCCCCCCTAACCACAGCCACCTCCATTCCAACACTTTTTTTATACTTTTATCCCCAATCATTTTTTACCTCTTTTTAACCCATAATGGTTTACTGATCATGCAAACACAACATCTTTAATTAGTAATTAACTTTTTTTTCACTCACGCATTTTTTTCCCCACCTCATATTCTGCTAATTTTTTTCTAAGAAATGTAAACCACCAGAATCGCATTTATCACACTCCTGTGCAACTCTATTTTTTTATAAACTACGTAGCTGCAAAACTCCCATGAGCCATTTGTTTACTTCTAGCAACATAGACCCCATGCCTGATGAACTGGGAACACCACTCAGCAAAACTATAGTCGCATGACAAAAACATATGTACATGTATATGTACTAATTAATAAACACACACACATATATATATATATATATATATATATATATATATATATATATAAATAGATAATATTAGTGGTGAATATATGTATATATATTTATATTTCCAAGAGGACAGAATCCAGGTAGAACTCAATGTCCAAGACAGAGTAAGAATATAATATAAAAGGCTCAAACACTAATATTCCATGGTTATAATTTATTACATTGGAATCGTAATCACAATCCAACTCATTAAACCTACCTGATCTGATGAATTGGATCATGATTGTGATTCTAATGTAATAAATTATAACCATGGAATATTAGTGTTTGAGCCTTGTATATATATATATATATATATATATATATATATAGTATTGTTAAATATAACAGATAATGAATGTCTACTATGTCTGATGAGCCATTCTAAACTTTGTATGTTTACTTTAGTTTTGGGTGAAAATAAAGACAAAAATTATCCAATATTTGGATATTTTTCATTAAGCTTGTCCTTGATCTAAGCTTTTGACTCACATGAACTATCTCCAGAGTGGTTATACTGACAATTAAACATATTCACCATCAAAGTTGATATTCTCTGATATTGACATAGAAGATCAAGGACCAGCTTAATAAAAAAATATCCAAATGTTGGACAATTTTTGTCTTTATTTTCACCAAAAATTAAAGGAAATATATTAAGTTTAGAATGTCTCATGATCAGACTTAAGAAGCATTCATTGTCTGTTATATTTAACAATATATGTTTAAATAATGATCTGCTGCTCCAATACACTAAATATATATAGTAATGAATATGATATTTTTATTCTCCAACATCCCATATGAGGAAAGAATACAGGTTTCTAAGAATTTTTTTTATACTAAGAGTTTTCAGGAAGATAGCATATAGGACATCTGCTATATCATACACTGCAGACTTATCCATAACAGCTTCGAGTTCAATGGCCACCATTTTCTTCAGGTCAGAGATTCATTAATGGGGATAAAAATGTCTGCCAGATCTGCAAAAATATGGATGCTCTGGAGTGAAATATATTTCAGTTTCCACCTAGAAACTCTTCTCTACCATAGATACATAAATGATATTTTCTTCATACAGGCATAGGGAGAGAGTACTCTCCATGACTTCATACAATATATCAACAACTTTCACAGCATGATCAAATACAGAAAGGAATATTCAACCATTTCCAATTTGCTTCTGGATGTATAGTTATGTCTAAACAACAACCACAAATCTCCATCACTGCAAACAAAAGAGATGATAATTGCTACAATCTACCAACCTGAAAATATCAGAAACCTATAGCCAGTGTTCAAAAATAACATCAATTTTGACACTGGGGTTATAAAATACACACTGGAGATCTAATTAATACTTCATCATATAAAAATTAACCCCTCAAAACAATTTTTTAAAAAAACACTAATTCTCCCAAACCCAATAGATATACTTTTCTAATCTACAAAAGAAGATAAATTTCACAATTCCCATAGTTTTTTTTTTTTTTTATTATAATTACATCATTTACAAACCACCTCATATTTTTGAAAAATGATTCCCAGTACTTAAAACTGGACCCTACAATTAGTGAAATATTTAGTGAAATCCCACTTAATTCCAGATCACAGCTGCCAAATCAAATTCAATTCCTTACATATTATAGACTACCCAAATCATTCACTGACCAAGACAACATAACATGCAATAAACCGTGATGCAAAATTTGCTAATATATTGAGACCCATACTATTTGTACACCACCTGGCACACGTATGATAATCCAACATCCTCTCTTGTCTTGTGACAGTTCAAATATATTTAATTTTTTGCAACAAATGCAATGCAGGTAATTATTGTGTTGGAATGTGTCATGAAAAAATAAAAGATTTCATCTCTTTCTCTCCTGCTGTCATAGCGACGGATGAAATCTCCACTTCTGAGACTGAAAAACACTGCCCTCCTTCTCATTCCAGCCCTTTACATAGAGCTTGGTAACTCACCTATGCAAAACAACAACAAGCCAGCTACCAATCACAGTTCCCATGCCTGCCCACCTCTACTCACTTTGGGGGTGTCAAGTTGACCGACCAACTCATTACACGCCCCCCTGATCTTAAGATCACAAAGCTTCACAGTTCGAGAGATGGTTGTGTCTGTCTGGTGACTGCGTCCGCATATATACAACTTGCACCCTTGACATATTGGGATAACCACACATGTGCAAACTCGTTTGCTCCGAGGTGGCAGATTTATCCCATGTCTTGCTGTCATGATCGCACACCGTGCAATTTGGGGCAGGCCTCTTCTGCTGGGCACTCCTTCTGAGTGGGATGACAGGGTCCTCATCCTCGGATGAACTCTCATCCATTGAGCTACCATCCGCCTCTGGACAGCTGGCCACGTTGACGTCCGTAGGTAGAGTACTGATGTTTGAGGTAGAACTCAGTGGATCCGACTTTAAATACACCACTTGTGCATCATCTTCAGAGTCACTTTCATCATCTGATGACAGTTTTAACCCTACAACTGGCCACAAGTCTTTAACATGACGAGGCATGCCATCAACCTGCACTGACTGCGGGCTGATAATCTCGGTAACATGCCCCATTCTAAGCTTGTCCGTACACTTGCTGTGCAAGGTCTTAACCCACACTACGTCACCAATTCTTTATTTAGCTTGCACGTCACTGGGAGTCATTGCAATGTCAATGCTTCGCAACCATAAGTGATAGGCATGCATCATGTTAGCTGGTGCTGTTGTAGGCGAAACATCGTCTTTAGGCGTTGCATTATACCAATAGACTGCTTCGGGGATCGAACATCGCTTCCTGGCTGCAATCACTTTTATAGACCAGTGGCTCCTTTCCCACCGCATTGTAGGCGCACAGGAACCAAAGCCGCACACCCCACTTCTTTAAGAACTGCGAGAATTTCTCTGAAGAAAACGCTGCACCATTATCTGTCAATATTTTTGCAGGTGGCCCCCGGTCGTAAAAGAAGGACTCCAATTGACGTATTATGCTGGCAGTGTCCTGCCGGTCCAGTAGTTGCCAAATGGCAAAGCGAGAGGGTCCACAGTCAATAATAGTCAAATAGTGCTGGCTGCCAACATGCATAACATCTATCCCCAACCTGTTCCAAACATGGGTAGTACTCAAGTTTCCTTTTTGCCATTGCACCGGTGCCGGGTCAATTGACTGGCACACTTTGCACCTCTGCACTACTGTCCTAACATCCGTCTTTTTGACTGCCGGGTCAACCATCTTCGAGAAGTAGAGTGTCCATTTATCCTAGGATGCCCACACTGTTCATGCATGCTCATGATCCGCTCAAGGTCTATACTGAGTGCAGAAGCCTTACACGGCAGCTGCAGAGGTTCAGACTCTTTCCGAGCAGTAGCCAACCAACGTTGCGGAACGCGAGTCAATGCATCTGCTCTGTTGACTGCCAATTTAACTAACACTACATCCACAGACAGGTTGTACTCTTTGATAATTTCAATCAGCGTGGTGAGCCGCCTTCATATCAACATCTCGCTCGATGCCTTGGCAGTCAGTCGCGCTCTTCCACTAAGTGCATCTGATATCCAACACTGAGTGCATGCTGAGTCCGTGACGATGTGTAGCACTGTTGCTTGCCATTGGAGTGCCAGGTTAACCCCCTTCAGAGTGGCATCTAGTTCAGCCAGGTTTATTTGTTGGGCATCATTTTCAGGTTGTAACCAGCAGGCGTCTTCTATGATGGACCCGTTATCCTCAAGGGCGACACCCATGGCCAATGAGCTGCCATCCACCCAAACGGTGAGCTCATTTCCCTTAACGCACCAGTCACCTCGCACGGGATTGTCTTGCATCACTCTCTCCATGGTTTTAGTTATCATGCATCTTAGGGTAACATCGTGCACATCATCATCCCATCCTGATGAAACAGAAGTTACGTGGTGCTGGGATGATGAGGTATTTACTTTGTCTCTAGCAAGATGGCGAAAAGACCGTTCGACATAAAACTGATCTCTGAATTCAGTGGTGATACGAGGGGACAGTCTGTGGTTGAATGGATCGAAAAGGTGGAACTGGTCTGTGAATTATGCGAGATCACAAAGATTGAACGGATTTTTACACTGCGATTGAAAGGCGGTGTTCTTGCTGTGTATAGGCAGCTGAGCAAAGAACAGAAAAGTGACATTGAGCAAATAAAGTACGCTCTACTAACCGCGTTTGGAACTGACCGGTTCGTGGCCTATGACCAATTCCAGGCACGGCGTCTACGACCTGGCGAGACAGTAGACATATATTTGGCGGAATTAAAGAAACCAACCGGGATTCCCTTAGTAATGGCGAGTGAACCGGGAGAAGCCCAACGCCGAAATAGCTTGTGTTGGAATGTGCCACGAAAAAATAAATGATTTCGTCTCTTTCTCTCCTGTTGTCGTAGCGACGGACACAGTCTCCACTTCTGAGACTGAAAAAAATTGCCCTCCTTCTCATTCCAGCCCTTTACATAGAGCTTGGTAACTCACCTATGCAAAATACCAACAAGCCAGCTACCAATCACAGTTCCCGCGCCTGCCCACCTCCACTCACTTTGGGGGTGTCAAGTTGACCGACCAACTCATTATACTTATATCATTGAAATTGGTACAGAATTCTAATTTCAATCTAGCTATACATTTCAACCAACCAGAGAATAGTATTGACAAAGTTAGATGCATTCTTAAGCTTCCTCATTTAGTTGCAAACAAATCCAAGATTTTAAAAATAAATTCCCACATTCTTAGTTTAAATAGAAATTTAGGCATACTCAATGAATACAGTTTCCATAATAGATATGTAAAAAAAAACACAACCCTAATTGTGGCACAGAACTAGCCAAAAAGTACTAGATTTAATCAGTAAAATAAATCACAGACACTATTGTTACACTACTAATCAAAGTCTCTTTCTGATTCAAAAATACATTTCACTAGGCATTTCACCCAGATGTGAATGCTAAGAAAGCAAAACCCTCAATAAAAAAGATATCTTCTGCACAGAGGCCCTGAGCATTACATCCAGTCCACAAAACAAATGACCTCAAAAATCTAAAATACAATAACCAATCACAAACATCACTGTAAAAAAAAAAAAGAAAAAAAAAGGCTGAGTGCCTGGGTGCCTGCACCTGTTAAACAACAGATAAAAATCCATACCAGGCCAACTACAGGCAGCTCAACAACTCATCAAACATGTCGTCAGTGAGGATTTCAACTCTGAAGATAGATGCATCAACCCTGCCAATGACACCCCAGTTCTGCTATCACACAGCCTCTCTCCTGACACTATCCATTACATCAGTCAATCACCCCACTACCCACACATGGCCTTACCAATAACACTCTTAGATTTAATCACTTCTCTTAATGACGGAAGCTCATATCAACAATTTTGTCACCTTTTCACACAACTACTAATATATTCTGAAATTTGGCTATAATACATGTTGTTGAAATTTTAATCCTTGTTTGTTCTTTCCTTTGCAACCATATGCTTTTTATAACATTATCACATACAAACACATTAATGAATGCAAAAATCTCATTTGCACCAATGAAAGAGAGTTGAGGAATCATAAAAAAAAAACCCTGTATCCCCCAGGTTGGTTAAAAGAATATAGACTAATTGAAATAATTCCTGTATCCTCTAATCAATGGTCAGCCATTCACTAAATTTTGCAAGTCCTCAAAACAAAAAAATCCCATCATCCCTATATCTATATATATATATATATATATAGTGAAACCTTGGTAGGTTTGTCTGGCTCTCTAGGTTTGTCTAGGTCTGCTCTACTTTTGCATTGAGCACTTTTTTAGTTAGTTGATTACTCGTATCGGGGTTTTTCCTTTGGGCTTTGGACCTGTATGCTGTACGATTATTTTTGACAGACGTTCATGTCCTTAGCTCTTTCTTTTTTTAAAACCTTTTTTACTTTCGAAATTGATTTGACCATTAGCAAATCAAGAAACCGAAGGTCTTCTGAGACGAGTGTAGTTACCTATATATATATATATATATATATATATATATATATATATATATACACACACACATTATGAAATGGACAAAGTCGGACAATTATTTTAAGACATTTTTTTATGTCTATACTTTCTTTTTATAGATACAAATATTTAAGTAAATGCTCTGTTTATAATAAACAGTATTAAACAACATTTACTGGAGGATGAATATTTTCTGTGAAAATTTCTGACATTTAGGCCAGTAAATGTTGTTTAATACTGTTTAATATAAACAGACCATTTACTTAAATATTTGTATCTATAAAAAGAATGCATATACATAAAAAAATGTCTTAAAATATATATATATATATATATATATATAGTGTGTGTGGTCTGAAATTATTGTCACCCACCTGCCTAAAAGTAATGAGAGCAATCAAACAAGTAATACAAAGCACATGTGGTGGATTCAGTTTCTTCAATTACATTGACACTGTCACACATTAAGAAGGTCTGTATGAACACCATCATTTTTGTGGCACAAGATGATGCAACGCCATGTCCTGTGTGATATTTTAAGAAGCTGTGCTTTATTGATTGTTGCAAAGGCTCTCCAAATGTCGTCCTTCCAATGATGGGTATTCTGGTATCGTTCATGTGAAACACTGTCTTTGATATTACACCACAGAGTACCGAAGTAGAAATTTATATTATGTATGCGTGGCAAGAGTTTTGGGCCACTCTGTATATATTATAGCTTTGCCTGATGAACAAGGGATTGGGAAAATGCTCCACATATGTGACTAGTGATTGGCAAGATCAATTTATTCTGCAGTGGGTTACAGGAATGAAATTGGTAGTTCGAAAGTGTGCCAAGTTCATGGCACTATTCACTGAAGATTTTTTAGTGAAGGCAATCACCTAGAAAACCTTGTGATGTCTAGAAAGCCTTTTGCAAACTTTTATTATCCCTTTGTGCTGGTTGATACTACAGAAAACAAGGGTTTCTTTTCTGAAATCTGTATATCTTCAATGGTTCTCATCTTTTGTGTTGACCAGAGCTCATCTTGTTAAACAACAGAGTCTATAGAAGTTTGATAGTTATGAAGGCATGCTTGATGAAGTAGTTATAGATATCTTATTCATGTCAGAGATCAATGTTCAAGCCCAGATAAAACCAGGATTTGAATGCTGATTTTTAAGATAGGTGGAAATTCCCTTCAATCTTTCCATCAATCTCTGACTTCAATCTGGACTAAGCTAAGCATAATAAATATATTTACATGTGCAGAGAAAAGGCAGATAAAATAACCACTAATCCATTTTCTAAAGTACTTTCCAAAGTTTCCAAACTGTTTCATTTTTGCATGAATATTTATATTAACGTCTTGTAACTATATTTTTTTTAACTTATAATTAACCATACTTTTCAAAGAAGATATTGTGTTTTTCCTCCCAATAATTTGTCAATAAGCAAGGTATGAATATATACAATTCCTGAAAGCATGATGGCATAAAATTTAGAATATGGATCCACAAAGAGAATAAATATTAGACATTCCTGTGATTTCTTCAGTCCTGATAATTTGTGCTTTCCTTCTTTCGGAGAAAAGAACACTTTCTCTTCTAATCCATCAAAAAAGTTAATTTCCCATGAGAAAAATGCTTTCATCACTCAAGGTCATGAAATGGGAGGTGCGGGGAACTACATTACCAAGCTTTTGTGGCACTTCTGAATAAATTCATTGCTCATATCTAAAATGACATGAGGTAGTGCTGGAAAGTTCTTGGCCTGACCCACTTCTCAAAATCAGTATTTCAATATTCTAACTTGAGAATTTTGGGAGAAGAGTATTTTTTTTTTATTTTTTGATATATAATATTCACCTGATAGAGAGCCCAAGATTCAGTCAAAGTAGAGGATTACTAAATGAGGACTTAAGTGGAGGAAGCAAATATGTAAGATAGATATAACTGACTCCTAGACAAGAAGAGGTTAAGATTGTCGTGTTCAGGAATCCTCCCCTCAGTAGTTTGTTCCACAAAGTCGGAGTTCCCGGGAAGAAGCTAAGTGGAACTACCTTCTTACCAACTAAATATAAAGGAAATGTTGAAGATTTGACCCTGTACACATGATAAGGTGCATCTTAGTTGTAAAGGTCTGAACTGATGGCTGATGCTATCCTCCAGCATTTCTGCACCTTCTTCATCTAAAGTTCTCAGCTGACAAGAAGTGGAAAGACTATATTGAATGCATTGCAAAATCAGCTGCCAGGAATGTTGGGTCCCTGTGTCATGCTAGACAGCTTTTCTCTCCGCGATCTATTTTACATATCTATAAGTCTACCATTCACCCATGCTTACAATATTGCTGCCACATATGGTCTGATACTCCTGCTCTCTATCTAGAGGTCTTTGATAAAATCCAAAGAAGAATCAGCAATAATATTGGTCCTGATCTGGCATCTCAGCTTCAGTCACTTACCCACTGTCATAAGCTTGCCTCCCTTTGCCTTTTCTATAAATACTTTAATGGAAATTGTTTGGATGAGTTCTTCCCTATAGTGCCTAGAGTCTTCAAATTTAAGCCAAGTGTTAAACTGGTAACAAGGTCTTAGCAATTTACAGTTGAGCTAGTTAGATGTAACTGTAAATTCTATGCTAACAGTTTCTTTTCTTGTACTTCTGTAGTGAACGAGATAATCAAGTACCCCGGAAAAAAGTTTGTGTTTTGCGTGCGATCTGCCGAAGAAGGAAAATTCGGGCATTTTTGGCTACAGCGTTCGTGAGTTATTTTCCTGACGCGTTACAAGTGATTTTCTTTCTTTGTGTTGTGAAAGCCACAAATTTGCTTTGAGAACGCTTATGCTTCAACTTCTTACTTGTGGAACTCCCTTCTGGTTCCATGCTTTCCTGCCAACTTTAATCTGCAGAAATTCAAATGCAATGTCAATCGCTATCTTCTCTCCTCTTTTGCAATGTTCCTGTTTCTAACTCTTCCACACCCAGTAAGGTTTGCATTTCAGTGGGATTACTACATTGTTGGAGGTGAACTTATTTAAAAACAAAAAAAAATAAATTAAAAACTGTAGCTTAAATAAGTCTATTGCTCTCCCAACTGTCACTTGTACAAATCACAATATCGCTGGTTCAATTCACCATCCTCCTTTCTTTACACGTCACTACGTATAGCCAACGTTTCTGTCCCCTTTTTCACGGCTCCAACACTCTATTATCAGGCCAACACAGCGGTTCCCCAGCCAACCAGCGTTCTTCACTGTTATTCTCGGTTACACAGGCAAATTACCTCCTCCAGTTCGACCAATCAGCACACGACTTGCTATTGGTGGAAGCATTCCGAACTGTACAAAAAACCCTCATCATTGCACATACTGCTAGAATGGCTGGACGGGAGAGTAATGCCATTTTCACAAAGCAAACTTGCTGATGCCACATGTTAAGGTAAGACCCTTATTTTCCTATACACCAGATGCAAGCCACTTTGGCTCGCTTGCTTCTACGGGGCTGTTCACCACAAAACAAAGATTATATATGCTATAAACTACAATAACAGTAAATATTCTAGTTAAATGTTCTTTGGAATGAAAAATTATTTCCTAAGTCAGATTCTATAAATATAATCAAACATGTTCCTTCTTGATAAAAGAATAAAGTTATCTGAAATTCTTTGAAATATCAAATGAAGTATCTTAGTTAATAATTTTGTTTTGCTAATTTTCATCTCTGCAATAAATGTGTTCTTTGATTTGATTGATTCAGTTTCTACAGCTTATTACAGGTTATTTAATGCCAGAAAATATTTTTGTATTGTAAAAATTTTTTTTGATGTAATAGTGGATTAGTGAGACAAGATTTACTAATTAACCCATAGCTGGGGAGTAAAGAGGTGGATTCATACATTTCTCAAGATTATTTGTGTGCAAGTGAATATAATGAACACAATGGGAACTGGAACTTGGCTCTCCAGCTAACAATTCCAAGCCATTATGCATTAAACCACCTTCACATCCAAGCAGTCACCCATCTAGGTACTGACCAAGCTTGATGTTACAACAGGAACCGGTGTTTCAACATGATATGGCCATAAATCCAATAAATGAGTTATGAACACTGATATCTGAATATGCTTTGGATGAGCGACAGGAGCATTCCAAAAGCTAAGCAAGGTGTTCATAAAGGGAAAAGAAATCATTAGGAACAAAGAAAAGAGTGATGTAGCAAGCCACTTACCTGAAAAAACTTGTATGAATGGATGGGAGATTGGGGACCTCAGCAAAGGGAGAAAAACTGCCAAACAAGATAGAAAACTGCTGAGAGCCATGATCACATATGTCCTGAAGAGAGACAGTATATAGAAAATGGTGTCTGCAGGGTGCTGGAATAATTGTGTGGATATATCTATCTAGGCATGTTTTAGGGTTATTAACAGAGGCTTGTGTATGTAGGTTATGACTGAAAAATCTAGGGGGTTAAACCTGGTGAGCATTGTGGCTAATGAAGTGCCTGAAAGTTAGCTGAAGGTTACAGTTTTTTGTAGGCTGCAATATCTTATTGGAACAAAACATCACTCTCAGGAAACATGGTGAGTATAAAGGGATACTAATGTTCTACAGGATCTGTGTATGTCACACCTGTTAAAGCAGCACAAGGTGTCCTTGCAAACTCTTGTTGTAATGGAATGTCCCACACTCCCTATCGCCTATGTGGACTGACTATATCAGTAGCTATATATAGTGAGCACAGGATATACCTTGGGGCTTGCTGGGGAAAGTACTAGCCTGCCACCTGATTCCCTGTCTTTCAGTAGTGTTTTCTCTTTTACAATAAACCTCTCTTCTTTCATTTATGTGTGTGTTACTGTTCCTTCACTCGAGTACTATCTTTGTCAGTTTGTAACCTCTTTAAGGATACAACAACTCTAAAAGAACACCCAACAATTTCTGAATTAATTTTCTGGTATAAGGACTAATCTTTATTTACATGGAGACTCTTGTCCTTATCTTTCTTGTTATTATCAGAATATTTCAACTGTTATGCCCTCAGATCTTTCCCAGCAGCAGGCAGTTTAGGTCTAAGGCTCCAAGTTCTAGGTTCAGAATTGCATGATGCAGTGTGTTAAAATGTTGGTTCATAAATTTGTTGACAGAGTAATTCTGAGTTCAAACTATAGGCTGGGTAGTGCAAACTTAGATTCAGTGGAAACAGGTTTGGTTTGGTTTGTTTTACGGCATATCAACAACAATGGATTATTTAATGCCGACAATTTTTATTGCTGGTAAAATTTTTCTTCATAAATGTATTGTTAGTAATATTTTTTTCCTTCAAAAATCTATTTCTGGTAATATTTCTCAAAATATGTATAGCTGGTATTTTTTTTTTTCAAAAATATATAGTTTGGTTTGGTTTATTTTGTTTTATGATATATCAACCTCAATGGATTATTTAATGCTGACAAGTTATTTTTTTTTTCAAAAATGTATAGATGGTAATAATTTTTCTTCAAAAATTTATTGCTGGTAATAATATTTTTACAGAGTATTTCTGGGATTAAAACCCATTTTTACACTTTCATAGTGTTTTGACCCCACTTTGGGTTTTAACTATTTACCCATAGTTGGGACCCAAACATGTGCTACCACCACGTGTCAGGGTGGACTTGGGAACACCAGCAATTAAGAGGTGGTTCTATGCTCTTCAAAAGCTTCTGATCAGAGGCCTTTCTGTTGGACGTAGATTATCGTCTTACCCAGGATGCAGATGTAGTTTATCATCATACCCAGCACAGGTGGAAACATAGAGGGCAATGACTGAACAGTACTAAATATGAACAAAGTATATTTCTAGATATGGGGAATAGAGTAAAACCATCTATCACTCCACATTAAATATAGGGCCCAGTTTGAAATACTCTGAAGGTTACCCAGATCAACAATGGCAGAAATATTAGGACAACAACCTGAATGTAAATAATGAAAATAAGAATACCCAACTCTGTGAGACAGAGCTATACCCACTTGCACAACAGGTTGCATCCAAAGACTCGAGCAATCTCCTCTACAATATGCCGAAAAGAACTAATAAAATGATACAGCTAACTGGATGACACAGTGCCAGTTTTCTATGTCTGGCTCAGGTGAAGCATTAATTAGTAACATGGTGCCAATAATGGTACTCTTATTGATTAATAACAATGACATTTCATGGAAAGTAGTGTATGTATTAAGCAACTTTTAAACAGGATGTACATGATCATGGCTCTCCATCCTTCCTTTTACTTAATATTTTTTTTAAATGTGCATTGATTGTTCTTGGAAAAGACAATAAAATGGTTTTCTTACTATTTTATGGATAGCTAGAAAGAGAAGAGAATACATTTCCTGAGGGCATAACTGCAAAGTGAACACAGCAGCCAGGGCAGGAATTTGGACTTGGCCTACCGATTTCATTTTCTGCACTGATAACCATTACACCCCCTGCATGTTCTGCATATCTGTGAGCTATAATGTTTGCAGACAGTAAAGTTGGCATCCACCCTGAAGAAAAATTGGTCTGAGAAACTAAATAGGAAGATTTCTTTCTACTGAAGACACAAGTTTGTTCTTGCAAAATCTGCTTTGACCAAGTGATAGATGAATGATTACAATGAACGAAAAGAAAACCTTGGCTACAATGCAGCCAGATTAACATCTCATTTTTCTCCTTTATATATGACAACACCACTAATAAACCATTAGTTGAGTGGTACAGAAGATTGCAAAACAATCAAGACATTTGAGTTGGAGTGTCTCGCAATACACAAGGCCATCATTATGCAAATGTGTTGTCACTCAAAGTGCCAGCGGCCAGCAGTGGTGGGGCTGGCAGGGAGGATACTACAGTACACAGCAAGCTCATCAACGTGTATTCACTGATGCAATGAACAGACTAATAGTTCTCAAAGAATGATGGCTGTGTGGATGCTGCAAGCAAGACAAAAGAGATATTTGATGGTGCACATCAAAACAAGTGCATTTTCTTGGGCATCGCATAATTGGTGACCAGCTCAATCAAGTTACTACAAGTAGCATCATCAGAAATTGTGCCCTGGTGAGAGGGAAGGAGAGATATTGGGCGAGTAAATAGTCAGGTGAGGGTGATTGTTGTACTGTCTGATGTTTCAAGTATTTGAAACAAAATGAGGGGGATAAAAAGAAGGGAAGGCAGATCTTGGAGTAAGTGGGTGGAGGTTTTTCGGTTTTGATGAATATATGACTAATTTGAGAGAAGTGAGTTTGCAAATACAGTGAGAAAGCAAATCTTGTTTATCTCAATCATTGTATGAGAAGATCCCAAAATGTTGTTGGCAAGTCTCCATCACTATTATGGAGTAAAGTTCCATTAATATACCCAGCCAAGAGACTGTCATTATTGATGCTTTTAAAATTTTGTGACAAGAACATTGCAAATCCTACCAATGGAATATATCACACTATTTCAGCTTGTAAATATCCAATCCTTGCAAAATATGACCTGAAGATCAAGTGATATACATAAACAAAAGGTACTGTTTAGTATTAATTTATAATGAGTTCTATTTCATGACTAAGTCAGGTTTGGTTCTACAGAGATATATTGAGAATATCATGGACTGAACATGTGACTGGTTTGGTTTATTTTGTTTCATGACATTTAATGCCAAAATCTAATTTTCTTAGGAGCACTAATAATTTCTTTTACAAAATATATATTTCTGGTAATATATTTTTCTTATGGAAATCTACTGCTGGTAATTTTTATTATTATGAAAAAGTATTGCTGGTATTTTTACTATAAAATTTTATACTTTCATAACTTTTTTTCCCCCAGTTTGCTACTACGCCAATCAGGGTGGACCTGGGAACAACAGCAATTAAGAGGTGGTTCCACGTTCCTCAAAACCTTCCAATCAATGGCCTTAATGCCAGATGTAGTTTATCATCATACCCAGGAACATGGGGACAATGAGGAATGTTTAAAGAAAATAGTTCTACAGTTGAATGCTGAAAATATCATAACATCAACATGTGACTAATGAAGAAGTTTTAAAGAAGATGTAAACAAAAAGACAAAATCTGAATGAGGCTGTTAAAATTTTTGGAGTTCATAATTAGGAAATAGCACCTGGAGAATTTAACACTAACAGGAAATATTGAATGCAGGAGAGTCAGAAGGAAATAACAAATAAGCTATGTATCTAGTTTGCATAAATAGTTGTCAAGAAGTGACAAGAAGTGGTAAAGAGTAAAACATTGTTTAAAGCTATGAGTGACAGGAAGTTGTAGAGAGCCATGATCTCCCATATTCTGAAGAGACATGACGCTTAAAAGAAATACCAGCAGTCAGTAAATATATTATATCATCAGTGACATTTCTAAGAGCTATGATTGCCTACATGTGGAAGAGACAGAGTATATAAAAGAAGCCAAAAGTGACAGAGGCAGATGCCGAGAATACCATGGACTGAACATGTGAGTAACAAAGAAGTTTTCTTTTTTTTTTTCCACCCTTCTTTATCCCTACCTTACCATCCATTTCTTTAGGGAATAAAGAATTTCGTTTTCTGTCAGCTCTTTTTCCTTTGAGGATATTTTGATCATACAATGCTATATGGGGGAACTACCAAAAGTCTAGATGACCAGAGCTTGGTAACTGATCTCTACTTTAACCTAGCTCTCATGTCTCATTACAGAAGTGAACTGGTTAATCACATTCAGTGCCTCAAAAACCAAACTAGCAATGTTCCATCATCACTGAGTAGATCCAGAACTTTCAATGACCATGATGAATGGGTGTTCCCTCAGGTAGGTACCATGCTTTGAGTGAATATTAGGACTTAAACTCAACCCTGTCCTCAAGATGATTGAAAAATCATCAGTTTCTGTTGTATCCTTAAAGAGGATGAATATTTTCTGTTCAGGTCGGTAAATGTTGTTTAATACTGTTTATTATAAACAGAGCATTTACTTAAATATTTGTATCTATAAAAAAAATGTATAAACATAAAAATGTCTTAAAATAATTTTCGGACTTTGTCCATTTCATAATGTGTAATGTCATTTGTTTACATTTGATACGCCATGAGCAGATATGAATGTACATGAGAGATTCATAGAAGATTGAAGTTCAAATACAGTAAATTTGACCTTGCTAACCGAACACTCCTCTGTGGCCAAATCGGTTAAGGCACGTCAAGGTAAATGACGGTTCTGTATAGGATACAGGTTTGAATCCTGTCAGAGGACAAATATTTTCTGTGAAAATTTCTCGGACTTTCAGGCTGGTAAATGTTGTTTAATACTGTTTATTATAAACAGATCATTTACTTAAATATTTGTATCTATAAAAGAATGTATAAACATAAAAATGTCTTTATATATATATATATATATATATATATATATATATATACATATATAGGAGTCATAGTGGAGTAATGTATAGCAGCTTGGATTGAGAAATCGGAGAGCCAAGTTCGAATTCCAGTCAGATCCATTACATTCACTTATGTGTTAATACCCTTGGGAAAGGTATGAATCCTTTTCTCCCCACAGCAGGACAAACCGGGTTCTATAGCCTTGGATGACAACTGGTCTACCATAAAAAGAAATGGCAACCTACTACAGGAAAAAATCTGCCTCGTCAGTCATGTATCAAAAGATACATGATCACCTAAGTGTGTATCACACATAACATATAACTGAATGACTGACACTAAGTTTATCAAATACTTACAAAAAAGCTTTTATTACACAACAAATTGTTATTGATAATGCTCTAATTCAGTGTTTACTACCATATATATATATATATATATATATATAGTTGGACGACATTGGCTGTGGTATAGGCTGGAGAGGGATGGGCTTTGTCAGGTCAAAACACCCAAGAAATGCTATATGATGAGCACACAAACAAACTATTTCACAGAGATTCAGGATCTGGCACATGACTATGACAGATGGAAGAGAATGGTGGACAGTTCAGCAAACCAACAACTCCTTCTGGAGTTAAGGATGAAAAGAAGAAGATATATATATATATATATATATATATATATATATATATATATACACACACACACATATATATATATATATATATATACACACACACATACATATATATATATATATATATATTTTTTCATACACATATTTCATTGGATCTGACAGAGAAAAAATATTTTCAGAGGTTTTTTATTTATTTTTTCTAATGTTGTTACAGTTTTCTTTTATGGTAACTAAGTGAGTACAGAAAAGATAAAATAAGAACATCTGAGAAAGTGAATAAAAAAAAAATTATAAAATTATCTTTTTCTGTCACATTAAATGAAACATATAAAAGAAACATTGCTGCCCAAATATATACATATATGAAACAGTGAGAAAGTGCACAGAAATCAACACTGCATGATGACTGTCAGTTTCATGCCTCAAGTGATCTTCACACCATGGCTCTATCTAACCCTATCTCTGATACTAAGCACTTTCCCTTGTTAAATATAGCAAATTCTCACCAACAACAACATCAGCCACTGCTCATCCACTGCATCACAAAGTTGTTCTCCAAATTCTTCCATGACAACAGTGACATCCTACCCGACACATACATACAAGTATATAAGTGTATGTGTGATAATTTTACACACTTGATTATGAAATGATCTACAAACCTATTTTGTATTTTCAAATTTTTATTTCTAACAATTTATATTCTCAGCAGCATTTTTGTTTCCAAAATTGAAAATCAAGAATAAATAAGAGAATAAACAAAAGAAAACAAGCTGAGGACAATTTCTCTAAAATCAATGAATTGTTGCATGGAAAGAATACAAATCTGGTGATATTGATAATAGGTGACGGTCTTTTGTAATATTTGTTTACATAAATCTGCATATTCAATACTGAAAAATTTCAAGGCTGTACACTTATCTAAAATGATCGGATGCTGTTGATATAATCTCAGTTTAGAAACTGACATGGAAATTTGAAGAATTCTAAAAATAACAATACAATAGTCTTCAAAGCTATGTGACAATAACAAAACAAATTCTTCATATTACTTGACAACAGTTATTTTTTTTTTTTTTTTTGAGCAGACCTTGATATGATAAAATAATATCTTTGGCTTCTTTGCAATGAGTAAATTCACAGGTTTGAAGCTTGTATCCATTGTAAAATTTTACTATCCAAAGTACTGAAAGCCTTAGAAAATATAAATGCTTAAAGTTACCATTATATTCCAATGAAAAGTAAAATATATGATTGGTCTCTATCACAATAGACAATAGGAGATGACAAATTCAAGTTGCAGATAAAGCCATAGCTCTTAATCTCTTCTTCCCCATTTCTTGACCCACTTCAGATACGGGGTTGCCAGCTCATTTAAATGTCTTAAAATTACACTGATAAATGAGACATAGTTAATACAACAGAATTTAGTATCAAAAGTAAGCTGGGTTGAAAAGAGAAAAAAAAAACCACATGCTGTAGTAATGAAGCTACTGGACTTCAACTTGTAGGTTTTTACATCAAAGAATTATTACATTTGAATGTAAATGTTTAAAAAGGGACCAAAAAGTGATAAAAAAAAAAAAATCATTATCATCATCATCCTGCCTATGATTGGTCGGAAATCCATTAACAATCCCTTTCCACACTGTTCCGTCCTGTATTTTTGGTCTCCACATCCCCAATGTCCAACCCAGAGTCCTGAGCTATGGTGTCTGAGAAATTCAATTTTCATGAGAAGACACTTCTTGGAAAGTCTTTTTTCTTTCAAAAGGAGTCCTTTTTCCTCCATGTTGTCAAGAGAAATACACAGAACATTGTCCAGAACAAGTATAAACAGAAAACAAGCAAGTGTATTGCTTTTAACTTCAAAAGAATCAGTCATGCCATCAAGTAATACAATGGTGGTGATTCTGTACAGAACTCTAATTGCCTCAACAATTCTAGAGTGTATACCATAGAGTTGGAGGATATTGGACACGAGATCTCTGCTGATGGAAAAGTCAACAAAAACAGATTGTGACCTCTTTGTTGAATTTTTTTCATCTCTTACAGACATACAAACAAATACGTATAAAGATGACTTTCAAAAGCCAAACTAAGTATCAAGAAAAAAAAAAGAAAATTTCATTAGAAACAAAGGAAAGAGTACTGAACTTAGTTAATATCAGTCCTCCTATATACAAGTGAATGCTGAACCATCTCCTCAGAAATGAAGACAAGACTTAAGGCAATAGAAATGTGGTTCTATAGAATGATGCTGAGAATACCATGGACTGGACATGTGAGCAATGACAAATTTTTAGAGAAAATGGAAACAAAAAGGACACTTATACACAAAAAAGAGGGCTTGGAAAATTTGATATAAACAAGACAGATTGAAGACGAAGAGAACAGAGGAAAACAGTTAAAAACCTACCTAGTGAGTTTGAGTGAATGGATGGTAGAACAAGTTGTAGGAGAAATAACAAAAAAAAAGTACAAAGAGTAAGAAATTGTGGAGAGCCACGATTGCCAATGTTCTGAAGGGACATGGCAGATAGAAGAAGAAAAAGATTTGATCACCCAGTCAGCATCAAAGATTTGTTGTTCATGAACAACTTTCTGCTTAAAGTATAGCACCTCTCAACCTCTCAAAGTACCCTGAAACTCTTACTGCCTCCTTGTGAGTTCATTGTGCCTACAAGTGAAGCACTACCATCCATACTGATAATCATTGATATAAGGCATCATGGGATAAGTATATTGCCTCCAGCAATCACTGATATAAGGTTTTATGAGATAGGGGTTTGCCCAAGTATTAACTACCTCTATCTTTTTCATCACCAGACTGAATAATTTCTCCTGTCTAACTGATGTAGATTTTTTTTCTTCAAATGTTGCATAACTATGGATATGAAACAGAAACAAAGAGCAGTCATCAAGTCTTTGATTGCAGGAAGAAGTACAGTTGCCGACTTCTACAAAATATTGGAAAATATGAATGTTAAGTTGTCAACTGATGAGATTACTGAACAAAGATGAATGAAAAAGTTTAAAGAAGGTGAAACCAATGTTGAAGACAAACCACATAATAGAAAACAAAAGGTGAACCACAGCATGATCAAAATAATTTTTCCAAAGTGGATTTGACAAGTGGGTTCAAACAGAGCACAAATGTATTACCACAGGGAGAAAATGATATGGACTGTAAGACTAACATGTTATATACAAAATACAAGTCTACATAAGTATATAATTAAATGTTTCACATGAGGAAAAGATATATAATCTGGCAGGCATTACTTTAAAGACAAAGAACAATGATAAAATTTAACAAATTATACAAATATGAATTGATTTCTCAAAGCATTACAAATATGTAAAGTCCAGCAAAAAGTAATGCTACCTGTTTTTTTAAAATTTGTATCAACCAATTAAAGGCAGTAAAGCCACTAAGACACAAGGGGTTACATGGTGTGAAATAATTAGGAACAGAAATATTAAAAATGAGCAGAAAGAAAAAAAGAGCAATCAGGAGGATAGTAGATAGAGATTGACATTGCATTTAAATTTTTGAAGATTAAAGTTGGCTGGAAATCATGGAGAGAAGTGCAATAAAAAAAAGCTGTAGCATAGAACATGGCTACATTTAGACACCTGTAAATTGATGAGATCTCAATGCCAGTCTAGTACTGCACTTAAATTCAAAAGTATAGGTACCATAGCGAAGAGCTCATCTGAACAATTACCATGAAAGTATTTATAGAAAACACATAGAGAGGCAACCTTATGGTGGTGGGAAAGTGACTGGAGCTGAGCTGCCAGATCAGGACCAATAATACTGCTGATTCTTCTTTGGATTTTTTTTAAGGAGTTCAAGTTCTATTCATTATAGGGATAGTTTTTTTTCCAATACTGCAAGATGTTATAGAACTAAAATATTTACCCAAGAACTTGATTCTTGTTCTTAAATAGCCTTGATAAATCTAAATTCTCATACACATAGCATTTATGGCAAAAAAAAAAAACTAAACAAACTCATCACTTGAAGACAATAAGCAGCAGCAGCAACAACAGCTATAAAAAATGGGTAGCACTTTTGATTAGTATAAAAAATAATAGATAGAATTATGATTTTGATGTTTCACATTACCTTAAACCAAAGGCTAGGAAGGAAACCTCCATCAATATGACAGGAAGATAACAGTGGAGCTGAGAAGCCTATTTTCCTGAAAAACAGTTTTAAGAGAACGATCTTTATAAATTTCCACTGAAAGTAGCACTAACTTTTCAACCATTGAATTCTAAATGGTTTCTGTATGATAACAACTAATCACACCTTTAACAATGACCCATGATGTCACGGACTGATGTTGGTGGGATGACAGTAAATGCTTAATTATCTTGCCAACATTCATAATTATTATGGCTTGTTATAAACATTAGTTGAGTGGCAGACTGGCAAAATAGCATTAGATATTAAAGTGTGTATGAAGCTGAAGAATTTCATTTAATTTCCCCATTTTTTCATTTTTACTAAATGTACACCAAAACAAAGCACTTAATATAGAGTGTTACTGAGTGAAATTTTTGTATTGATGTAAGAGGGAAAAGTCGCTGCAAATTAAGAGGATATGTAGAATAGATAACCTCTTTATGTCTATTAAGATTTTAGTGATCAAGGATCCTCTTGGGAGTAGAGGTTGTTGGGAAGAAGAACTTATTCTTTAGAAATAGAATATGAAGAGAAGGAAGATGATCTAACCCTGCGTAAATGACATGTCATGTCCTAACTGAACTGGTGGAACTAAGGAACATGTCTTAGCATTTCCTATTGGAAATAATGATAAAGAAGTCATAGGTTTGCAATGCTTCATCAGGAGAGTTGAAAATAAGTCCTCCCCAACAAGTTCATGCAAATGCTTTTGAAGTTACGAGGCCGGAAGATTAGGTAGCTCCAGCCCAGATACTCCATTTTGGTTTGTTCTAACTTTTGATAGAGCATGATAGGAGGAGTCAGGTATTTTCTTGAGTGGCACAAGGAACTGACATTTTCCAAATATCTTTAGCAATGGATTGTATATACCAGTTTTAATTGAAATATGGAATGAACTTGATCCCCAATAGATATTCAAGACAAGTAACTAAAAAGAAACCCAACCATGATGTAATTCCCTAACTCTATGGCCATATAGAGGATGATGTTTTGTGAATAGCCTGGGACTGTAATTTATCTAACTGGAATAGACTTAGTCAGATAGTAACATGAGATCATGTTTGAGCTAAAAAAAAAAAAAATGTACCCAATGATATTCACCTTTACTGAATGTTTACAGAAACCAAACAGTGAATGTGAGTAATGTGTTTAAGTAATGGTCACAGAGATGTGGGTGGTGGCAAGCCACATTTTGGATAGCCCTGTTCATGAAATGATGAGCACCTAGGTCTGCAAGTTTTCTGTTGTAGCTTCTATGTCAATAAGTAGGAAGTATTACTTTGGAAGCATTCCTCATATTTACAAAATTATGTTTACTATATAATTTATAATTTTATTATATAATAACCATGTTGGTCCAGAAAATTATCAGTTTTAAGTAGTAATTATAAATAGAAATCTATGTACTGTGTCGTAAGCATAATTTTTTTTCTTTTTTTGTGTCTCATACTTTCTGGCTACAGGTGATCATTATATCACAGCATTCTGCCTTGGATGCTTGAGGTAACATCTGGAAATTTATCATCTATGTCCTTAGTCTGCCATTCTTTACATAAATTTGTTAAATTAGTTACTTGTTATTTCCTTTGTTGTCTTCAGTGAGTTTTGTGAGCATTAGATTCTTTAGGCCTTGTTTCCTTATTTCATCCCAGAAATTTCAATTGACTCTAAGGTTACTTGTATTTCCTACTGTTGAAACTTACTCATTTCTCATATATTCTACCTATGGTATTTTCAGCATTTATCTGTGTTCTCCTTCAAGTGTCTTCTTCATCTGTAAGGAGATTATCCATCATTCATTACCATAACAAAGATTAGATATGATATAGAAGTTCAACATTTATTTTAGTTTAAGCACAGATGTAAAAAGATGGATACTGATCACTTAAACATTCTATACAATATCACAAATGAATCAACTAATAGAAAATAGCATTCCTGCTTCTTTTCATGAGACCAATGTACTGGAGATGAGGGAGAAGGATAGGCTAATGACAGAGGCATTCAGAGTTGGGACAAGAATGATCTTCAACAAAATATCAGCATCCAAATATTCCAAGAAGTAAGATTCAAGAAAAACCTTTCCAGAAGAGAAACAATGAGATGGAATTGGAAAGAAAATAATAATGGTAAGTATTCTTAATCCTTCATAAAAATTCATTATTTTGAATTAGTAAATACTAAAGACTTTAAATACCTCACAGTATGGAACAGTTACAACAAAATTAGTATATTAGATCAGGAAATTAGACATAGTATAAGTTGTGCATTAACCTAAAAATAAGAGTGATGTTCTTAAGTAGTCACACCAGATTGAGACATTCATACTTCTGCCATGCATGATACTAAACTTGTCTAGAAATATGTAAACTGTCAGCTGTATACAATAGCTTTCTCAGATCAATAGTTAATAATGGCTTCAACTGAGTGAAGTGTGAAGGTCACAGTAAGGATGATCCTTCTTCAAACTGATGAACAGAATCACAAGCAAAGAACTGTACCAGATAACAGAAACCACATTACTTGAAGACTTGCAGCAGCAGCAACAACTAAAATGGATAGCACTCAGAGAGAATAATTATATAATCAAGACAATGGCATTCTACATTACTTCAAACAAAAGGCAAGGAAGGAAATCACCATCAATAATGGAAAAGAGCAATAACAGCTACACAACATGAGAAATCTCTTTTGCTGAAAAATTATATTAAGAGAAAGATTTTATAAATTTCAACTTGAAGTAGCACTGATCAGTCAATGAATGCCAAATGTTTCCTTATAAGGAAACGGCTAATATTAATGCAACATTATGAACACTTTTTTTACTTTAACTATATTGTTTTTTAAACTAAATTCAAAGAAAAGTGGAGCATTCAAATACTTAATGTAAATAACATTCTGTTGCAAAAGTGTAGATTTAATTACACTATTTACATCGTTCCTCATCTTTGTTGCCATATTCATGATGTTTCAGCTTTTGTATGCTCCGGTCTTCTTCACATGATTGAAATTTCAAACTTAACCCTTTATTGCATCCATCGGAGTAGATTGTTCTAGTTCCACATGCCATGCCTCTTCTGGATGTATCAGTATCAGTTATTTCTCTTTAAATCAACTCTCCAAGATTATGTTCACCTCAGCTGTAGCCAGGTATTGAACTCGCAACTCTTTGGGTCTAGTCATTAGATTCATCCAACACTTTTATCCACTGAGCCATGATAACAACAACAGTCTGAACTGTGTAAATAATTATAATACCTCATCTCAGAAATATAGGCATGTAGTGTAGATTTAGTTGAAATAAAATCCCTAAGATTACCCAATATATATGCCTTTGGATTTCCGTAATGTATTTTCCTCATCTATTTCTACAATACTGAATTAAATTTCTGAAGTGGTTTGATTTTGACATCATATTTAATTAATATTTCATTTTTTTAAAAGGTTCTGGCATTTTACGGTGAACTGTAAAAGTTTTTTTTTTTTAAATATATTAGTTTGGAGTATAATAAATGTCCATTTTTTGTATTGCATGAGTGTGATCAGTTTTTTTACATTCATTCTCTTCTGTTTATGCAGACAATTTCACTCCAATCTAATATAAACAAAAACAGAATTGATTTCTGTCAAGTGCAGAAACCTGTTTTAAAAATCAAAGCCTTGTCCACAGTTGTAAAGTCAATAAATTACACTGAAAATAAATTTATTGAAAATTTCTTCCTATTTTTCATATGAATTCAATTTGCTTCTCCTAAAGTAAATCTACAATAAATATTGCTTTTTTTCTTTTGCTTTTTTTAATATTTTTACATATAAATGGCTTTAAAACCAATTTTTCCACCATATAAAATATAGCAAAATTTTTGTGTACATAAAGTAGATTTTGCTGTGAATGGTTTCTTGTGAATATACAAAATTGTCTTCCTTCAAATGTTTTCACTGTCTGTGATCCTGTCTTTGAATGTAGTCTATAAATAACAATATGCAAACAAGTCGAGCAATGAGTGGATGATATTTTCATGAAATAATAACCAGTGACTACTATTTTTTATTTTTCATTTGTTTGGTAGAAAAATGGAACATTTAGTCATTTTGCTATCACAGAAACTCCAATAACACTATCTCTTTTCATCAGTTACTATGCTATTTATAAAAGTCCATTTAAAAAACAAAATGTTTAGAGACCATTCACTGAACAAATTTCTGCAACAGTATATATACTGCACACTGAGTATTAAAGAATTGCTTTATTCAAGAAATGTATCTGTGAACTAAAATAACTCTACAGGGACAGGATTTAAATGTGGGAAAACAAAACCTGAAATCAGAGAAAAATCCAAAAAGTAATGATTACAGAAGGAAATAATTTATGCTTTTGACAATCCTTAGGTTATACTGAAAGCCTTCAAGAAAATAGCATGTTTTGCCAAATAAGGGATTTTTCTTGGCACTTCATTAATTTATGTTATTGTTGACATATTCCCTAAAGTACTGTATATAATTGCATATAATTATGCATAAAGAATATTTTTGAATGTATAAAATTGTGAAAATTTATATTTTATAATGAAGGACAACTATATATATATATGTGTGTGTGCATTTATCATCTGTCTATATTTCTAGGATGAAGTGTTATAACTATTTACACTGTTTACAATGTTCGGACTGTTGTCCTCATCCTTATTGTCATACTGACAATGTTTCGGCAGTTGTACAATCCAGCCTTCTTCAGGTGATATATGTTAGAATTTTCAAACCAAACCCTTTATTTTGTCCACCTCTGCTGTGGCCTGGTATTGAACTCATAAGTCTCTGGGTGAATCCAGTGGATTACGTCAACCAGCACTGGGATATGTATCCTTGGTGGATGAAATGAAGGGTTTGGTTCACTTTTTTTATATCACCTGAAAAAGGTTGGGTCATACAATGGCTAAAACGTTAATATGACAATAAAGATGAGAACAACACTCTGAACAATGTAAATAGCATAAATAGTATATATTTATGTATGCATATAAATATGTCATGTCACTTCAAGATGGAGGTGATCATGACACTCCACAGCTACTAATGTTTTATTTCTCTTTTACAATCTCTCTTTGTGAGATACTTGTTCCATCAGCCATTTATTCAAACATGTTAAATAGGTTTGTGACTGCTTTGCATTATCTTGCCTTGATTTCTAAGTATTCAATTTTGAAAGATCTGATATTTCAATTTCAGTATCTTAGCATATAACTTAGAAAAAAAAAAAAAAAAAACAGCATCTGACTGACTTAATTTTTTAAAAATTTTGCCTGGTTTGTTTTCCATAAAACATTTTGCTTTTATTGAATGAACATGAGAATGCAGAGCAAACAAATGAAGAGACAGTTGAAAAATGGTCAAGTTTAAACTGAAGGATGCCTAATAAAAATGTGGGAAATTCAGAAAGAAATTAATTTTGCAATTATGATTCATGTATAAACTGAACACACATTGTAGATCAGTGTCTCCCAAAGTGAGTGATAGCGCCCTCTTGTGGGATCTGTTATATGGAAAGGGGACACTGGGAGTTTTTTTTTTTATTTCATTTAGGGGATGGTGAACATATTCAGGTCTTGTTGGGCATTTATCCATTTTTTTCAGATTTTTCAAAAATTATTCAATATTGGCTACAAAAGGAAATTTCTGAAAGTGCTGTGGGAAGCTATCAAACTTTTCTTCATTGCTTTTTCAACTACCTCTATGGCTGAATGTGGTTTCAACACAGTTACAGAGTTTCTTAATAAACAAAGAAACCACCTGTAAATTACAAAAGAAGGTGATTTACGATTACTTCCAAGAAACGTGGAACCTGGAGCAAGAACCTTAGTCAGTAAGCACTAAAGTCAACCACCGCATTGAAAACAGTGAGATAAGCTATCAAGTAAAAGTTTTTTTAGGATTTTAATCATTGGCATTTATAATAGAAATGGAAACAATATTAAAATTATTTTTGCACTAATGCGTAAGTGTTATTTTGCTATAAAAGATGAATTCAATATAATATTTGAAATTTAAGTTGACAAAATGTTTGTGCTTAAAGGGGGCACTGGTTGAGAAAAAGTTGGGAAATGCTGTCAAAGATGTTCAAAATGTTTGCCTGAATATTCAACACCAAGTTGTAAGCATGGTAGCCATGCTTTCTGAATACTGTCAAGAGGAATTTCATATTTCAAGCTTCACTTAAGTTCCACTTCAATGAATTAATATCGACACTGTCAAAATGGGCGTTTTACAAGTGAATTAGGAGTCTACTCCAGATACAGTAATCCATAACATTCAGATCTGGGCTTTTAGAGGATCAATGAGATGAACCAATTAGGGCTTGAGTATTTTCTCAAAGAATAAATTTGCCACTTTTTTACTAGGGACACTGTAGAAATCATTTTTTTATATCCTAGACTTTCATTACTTGAACCTCTTGCTCTGGCTGGTCTTGCCATCTACACCAATGCTCTCCACCTTGTTGAATGTTGGTCAAATTAGAATGATCCAATGAATCCAGATCCCACTGAATAATAGTCCATTTCTTAAAATGTGGTCCAAGGCAGAAACACCTTTATCTTGGGTATTCCTTAATGAGATAGTTTTCAACTTTTTTTTTTCTTTTAAGAAGTTATAGGAGGCTGCCATTGCAAAGAAAAACTGTTCAACAAATTATTAGGCCCTTATTATTTACCTGCAGACAACCGTTGTTGACATCACAACCTTTCGACCATTGTTATTTCCAGCCTTCATCATGTGCATATTGATCTAGGTAACCTACAGGGAATTTCAAACTGAACTCTTTTTTTTTTTTATTTAGTCTTACCAACTAGATTGTTGTTATTCTACTGCTCATATCTAGGAATATTGCAACTAATTTTTATTTAGTACTGCTCAGTTATTGCTCACATTGTTTCCACTTAGTCCAAATACACACATTTTTTATTTATTTATTTTTTTAATCATTTTACCTCAAGCAAGGTGAGAATGCCAATAGTACACAGGGGGTTACAGAGAATGAAAGTTAGAGAAAAGACTGGGTATAGTGGGGACTTAGGAAAGGATAAAAGATAAAAAGGATTCAAGAAGATGGTGATTGCCACTGCAATTTTTAAAGAATGTAGTTATCAGGGAGGCAAGTAAACAGAAAAGAGTTCAACAGGCGGGAAGTGCAACAAAAGAAACTGATGGAGTAGAAGTGGCAGTTACATTTAGTTATTTCAACAGTAAAAGGGTGGGACCTAGATGTGAATCTAGTAGCAAGCTTAAATTCTCATAGTCGGGGCACCAGGGAAAAAAGCTTATCAGAGCAGTTGCTATGAAAATATTTGTAGAAAAGATAGAGGGAAGCCACATCACATTGGTGGGAAAGTGACTGAAGTAAAGATCCCAGGTCAGGATCAATTACGTTACAGCTCCTTCTTTGGATTTTGTCAAGAACCTTGAGATGATTAGCAGGAACACCATATCCAATATGGCAAGAATATTCAATGCATAGCCAAATGATAGATTTGTAAATGTACAAGATGAACTGACAAGAAAAACCTTCTGACATGATATAGTGACCCAACTTTCCTTGCAGTAGATTCAGCTATTGATTCGATGTGGTCTTTCCACTTCAAGTTAGTTGTAAATGTGAGGCCAAGAAGTTGCAGTGTGTTGCTCTCCTGGAGTTTAGCATCAGCCATGTTGATGGTGGATAGGAACAACAAATTCATGAACCAGTATTCTGTGTGGAAGACTTAAACCTGCCTGCTAATGAGTGCTGCCACTTGTTATGCTTGACTGCTTTTTTTTTCTTTCTTTTTTTTTTTTTTACAGCTACTATTGTTACTATTGTTGGAAACCTCATGCCATTTGTCTTTCTTTATTAGCAGCACTCATAACATATTTATTTCCATGTTAGGCCTACAAAGGAATTCTTCATAGCCTAGCATATGCAAAGGGCTCAATGGCTGAAACGTTGGGATAACAACAACAAAGATGAGGATAATAATCTACATGTAAATATTGATAGCTCTTTATCCCAGAAATTCAGACAGTTATGTGGCCTGTTTGATTTTACCTTATCAGGTATTGAATACCATTTTGTTTCATTATCTTTTTCATGTAACTTTTTATAATTGGATATAAATTTATCTGTTGAAAATCTTCTCCATATTTATATTGTAAAGATGAAACCAATACATACTGTAATTTTGAAGTAGATAATTTGTATATTTGGAGGTAAACTGATTTTTGTGTTGTGTACTGTAAACTTATTTTCCCTACTCTATCTACAAATATAAAAATGTTCTTAAATATTCACCTTGTTAATGCAAAGCTATCAAGAATGCAATCATAATTTTGGATGAATATTACAAAATTGTTCTCTTGGGTAACAAGTGTAACACAAATAACTCATCTATGCTCTACTTAAATAGAAATATCAGCATTTTCCCTGATGTCTGCAGTTACTTTTGAAGTGCTAAAATTACTTTGGGAAATATCCACAGTAATTATGTTCACACATTATATTTATTTAAAATCTATGAATATATAGATTGTGGATGCATTTTAAGTTTTTTTTTTTTATATAGATAAGGGAGAACAATATACACACACACATATATATATATATATATATATATATATATATATATATATAGCATGCATCTATATATTGATTAGATATCCCTGTTTTTTTAAACAGTATAAGCCTATGTCTAATGCTCTGTGTATTCAAGACTTTTAATAAAGAAATATTTAGTAGGCATCAAATCTGTCTTGGTACAGAAAACCACTGTTAATTCCTGTATGCTTTTAGACCACTCAGCCACAGAAGACTTTTACAGTCAAACAAAGTTCAATTTAAGAAATACACACCTCTTTTTCATTTCTAGATAATTTCTGTTTTCATATCAGAAACGCTGACAAAGTAATTTCTAAAGAATTGTATGGATTTTATTTATGATTTGACATTACTTCTTATTATTCTAAACATTCTATGTAGAGAATAAATGTGTTTGAATAGACATCTTTATTTCTGGAACAGTATAAATATCAGTCTACCAACCTGTATATTCAACAGTTTTAATTAAAGAATAGACTCACATACATGATAATTAGCATACTAATAAAACAGATGTGTGTGTGTGTGCGCGCACATGCGTGTATATATATATTTATATATATATATATATATATATATATATATATATACATGCGTATATATATATATATATATATATATATATATATGTATGTATATATGTGTGTGTGTTTGTGTGTGTGGGGTGAGAAGTTAAAATTAGAAAGTGCAAACAAAGAGATTAGAAATTGAGTTTTTGGTCAGGTTCAGGGAAATAGATAGGAGCAAGCATTTTGCAGTACCTCATATATAATATATATAAGCGTGTGTGTGTGTGTGTATATATATATATATATATATATATATATATACACACATATATATATATATATATATATATATAATAAAATAATAGGAAAGTATAGTCAGATTTATAATCCAGAGTTCTTTAGCATTTATTTTTAAAAAAACAATGTTCGATATACAGTAGAGCATATTATAATTATTTTTTTTTTTAAATATCTCCATCACAGCACAGAAATTACTATGTTTCAAAACTGAAAATTAAATCTTAAAATTTAACTTAAAATTCAAAGGTCAGTTCCATTTTCAAGTGATGCTGAGAATAAAAAAGAAATTTATTCTTAGCATCACTTGAAAATGGAACTGTGCTTTGAATTTTAAGTTTAATTTTTAAATTAAATTTTTAAGATTTAATTTTCATGTGCTATATTTATCATATCAATATAAGCATATACCGAAAACTTCAGTAAAATTGGTTGGTTAAACATAGATTTGTTTAATAAAATCTGACATGATGTTCCTCTCTCTCTCTCCTTTTAATTCTTTTTCTGTTTGTGACAAAGAGAAAGAAATGTCTGGTAAAACAAGCAAAATACTAAGTAATTTTACAGAAAACACTGATAATTCTATTCAAAGTATCTTAAATTTTGGGAAGCATCTTGTATATCAGAAAATATTAATGAATACTGAATCTAATAAATTTGAAATGTAATTACTGTAAAAAGAAAATGACAAGAGGGAATGGAGCATTCTTGCAGTAATGATGAACAGTTTTTCTATTGTAAAATAAAAATAAATAATATTGTTTAAATGAATAAAATTATAAATGGTTTAAATAACATTTTTTGAATTAATAGAATTGTAATAAAAAATAATGTAGTATTATTTAAATAAACAGAATTTTACAAAATTAAATAGCATGAATTTTATTTTATGTGTACATAAACAGCTAACTACAAAAAAAAAGGACAAGTCATTTTTTTAATATTGTTAGACAAAGTATTTTAATTGTTTTATTTAATTTATTCTAGGTCTAATTTTCTCATCTTTGTCTGTTTTTCTTAAAGCAATTCAGCTGTGCACCCAACAACTTCCCTTGGGTGATTTTTGTGTTCCATAATGTTAACAAATGCTACTTCAGTGGCATATATGCATCCCTCCTGATATAAGTCATGTCCAGTTTTAGCGTTGCAGTTTTCCTGGGGCTGCGGTAGTAAATTTGAGGTCAGCATGGGAGTTGGTGGAAGACAGCATCAAGAACACTGGAAGGCAAAAACCTGGACATGATGCGTGTGAGGGGATATGCGTAGATACATGTAATGCTGAAGTAGGATGCAGTGATATTCTAGAACACCTGAGGAAGACTACAGTGTACGACCAAAGCTCCAAAAAGAACCATACAAATTGTTTTAACACTATTTAGATTATTCGGACTATTGTCCTCATCTTTGTTGCCATATTTATTACAACATTTAGGCCGTTGTATGCTCCGGCCTTCTTCAGGTGGTTGCAATGTCGAACTGAACCCTTTATTTCACTCACTGGAGTAGACTGTTCTGGTTCCACGTGCCATGTCTAATGAATGTCAGTTATCAGTTATCTCCTGTTAATTCCCTTCTCCAAGTTCTCCACTACCTTAACCAGTGACTGGACCCAAAGAGTGTGAGTTCAATTCCTGGTTAAGGCGGTGGAGAACTTGGAGAGGTGAATTAACAGGAAATGCTAATTGCCATCTTCTGTCTTATTGTCTTTTCTCCTCACTAAAATCTTATCATTCTCTTCCACTTTCAGTAAACCCTTGTGTGCTAGTGGCATTATTGCCTTGCTTGGGACTAAATAATTAAAAAAAATAATTGAACAAGTCTGATAATGTATTGTTTACTTTTTTTAGTATCTTTTCCTTGTTTTATTACAAGGACACATGGCACAGTGGATAAAGGCATTAGTTAGTGACAAGACCAAAGAGTGTGAATTCAATACCTGGTTAAGGCTGGAGAGAACTTGGAGATGGGAATTAACAGGAGATAACTGATAACTGACATCCATTGGACATGGCATGTGGAACTAGAACAGTTTACCCCAGTGAGCGAAATAAAGGCTTCAGTTCAACATTCCAACCACCTGAAGAAGGCCGGAGCATACAATGGCCAAAACGTAATAAATATGGCGACAAAGATGAGGACAATAGTCTGAATAATGTAAATAGTGTACATAATATCTCATCTCAGAAATATAGACAGATGCTAAATTGTTTTAAATTCATAGTCCAAAATTTCATTTCTGACTATAGTTCTTCATTTAGTTTTCAGTTTGCAATATTCATGACAGATACATTTTCTGAATTGGAACTCTAAGAACCTGAACAAAATAGATCACAAACTTATCATTACAGCCATGTGAGTTTTAGATTGCTATCCTTTAAGAAAATGTTTCTCTTTGGACACAGTTTTAAGTTTGAATAAAAAAACTAAGAAAACCAGATACAAATTTGGTGACTGAAAAGTTACTTATTTTACTAGTGTGATCTACATCGGGCTAAATCTTTTAACCTATGTATGAAGTGAGACAAATCTTGCTAACCATTTTGGTTCTAACCACATAAAAAAAACGAGAAATGACATTTTAAGTGGTCAGCCTTATGGGGTTTTTTCAGTACCCTAACCTCTGAGCTACTTCTAAGCAACTTAATCAGAGATTGAACTATAATTGTCTTTTTATGCCTATTAACAGAGACTGCAACCACATCTGTCCTTGATTGACTTCAGCAAAGAGATAGAAAAATAGGCACCGATGAAAGAGAAAAATCATACAAACACCACTTTGATAGATAAAACCAAATTTAGGTTTTATTCATCATCATTGTTGTGGTTGGTATGGTCATCAACAGTCGACATTAGTCACCGTCTTTAGATTGCGAGGTTTTCTATTTTGGTAATCCATGTAAAGTTTTATGTCAAACATCAATAAAACAGAAAAGGAAAGAAGAGGAAGTAAGTAAAGAATGGGGTTAAGGTAGGGGAATTAATGGAGGGTCAGGAAGGAAAAGTCCAGTAACAGAAATGAACAAGTCCAGACGATTGAAACTGTCTGATTTGGTTGGTTACTTTCTCTGTAAAGATGAGAGCAAAGTGAACGTGTGGATTATCAAAGATATGACATGGTCTAGCAGCTTTTCTGCTTTCATTACAAAAGATGCAACTTTTTGAAAAATAGTTTGATCACTACATTGTGTTCATCTATGTCATTATTTTGTGGCAATTTTTGGAAAAAGATTAAAAATATAGTGATATTTTTCACTATTATCCAAAGATTGTTGGACGGCATAAAATATCATTTATGTCTGGGTCTGGTAAAGTTTGAATCAATAAATTTACTGAATAGACACAGAAATAGAATCATTTTAAAACATTTATCAATCAACCCATTTCTCTATCTCTCTCTCTCTATATATATATATATATATATATATATATATATATATATATATATATATATATATATATATATATATATGATAGACATTAGGTGTGCAAGAGTTCCTAGCACTTCCCATTTTTTGAGTACTATAAACTGAATATAGATTCGAAAACCATAGAATCAATTTTTAGATCTATGTTTAAAAATGGCTTTCAGTGACTGAATCATGTCGGTCTTAGTGACTTAATACTACAGAATGACAAACAAAAGAACTGTACCAAATAACAGAAACTACATACACCTTATATATATATATATATATATATATATATATATATATATAGCTGGTCACTCATATTCGAGGATACCTGTCTACTAGGGCGGCTAACCAAATCCTATTGCAGATGCTTGCTCAGGCACATTTGTGTTTGCTGAACATGCACAGAGCCCATCCGTGGTTTAGACAGCAACTATGCTGAGAAGACCTTAGTTACAGTTTCTGGGAGAGAACATGTTATCTACTGTGATCAACAATTTGAACAAGGCTAGCACGCTCAAGCCATGATGACTTGTGGCTTTCGTGCTAGCAGAGCTATTGACGGCTCACAATAGTTCCATCTACCCAATTTCACTCACAAGACTTGGGCCAACCCGTGGTATGGTTTTCAGGCACTTTTCAAAGGTGCCGCCTGCTGGGATCAACCTTGATCCATTCTGCTAACATCAGGAAACTTCTTTCCTGACAAATTGACTATGGTGAGATTCAAGCCCTGATCTCATGTTCAGAAAATGAACATTCTAATGACTCTGCCATGTGCCCATAATATATATATATATATATATATATATATATACTAGCAGTAGAGCCCATTTTGCCGGGGATATAACAGTAAGAGATAGATCAAGTATCCACCATCATAAAGACTGAAAAAATAAAATTGACAAAGATTATTGTTTAAGGTTGATGGACACGCATGTCTTAATTAGTTTTTTTTTTTTTTACGAATTGGTCAAACCCAAACAAAACATTGTTTTCAATTGTTATGAGTCTCCCCAATTGAATAGAATTTTATTATAAATAATTGTCTTGTAAATGGAATTTTAAAGCATTCTGAATGTTAAAAATAAAGAAGAAATTGTGTAAGAGAATAAAAACACTACTTGCCAAAAAAAAAAATCAAAAAATAAAATGAAGTTTTGTTTTATCGGCTTAAAATATAATGAAATCTGATGCAAGTTGTCCCCTTCAAATCAATTTGAAAACACCAATTAAAAAATATTTCCAAATTGATTTTGTGCTAAAAACAATTATATTTTTACCAAATTTTTAAAAGCTGTTAGAACCACCAAAAGGTAATTTTATGTAGTCCTGTGAAGTTTTGTTGAAATCGGTTGAAAAAATGCCGGAAAAAATCCAATATATAAATGTACAAAATACACACACACACAAATAACCCATTTATGTTGAGTAAAAGATAAACAAAATATATATACCACACCAACACAAAATACTTTGAACATTGACAACTGGTTGTACCAGAGGTAGATATACCCAACACTACAAACTGCTAGAAAACCAAAATGTCGACCTGAAAACTTTAGATTTATATTTTAAATAGCCTTGTCAGATTGAAACATTCAACCAGACCAAATATGCCAATCAAAATATTTGAACACATTCAGAAACCCATGGAATGGCAGCTATGTTAAGCAAAATCAACCACAAATCAACAATGATTAAAAAATGGCTTTACAATTTATTTGAAAAATGCTGGAGGATGGGTGGCAACAATTATCATCCATTAAACATTTTGGACTCCCTCTGGTATATTCTATCACCCCCCCAAAGGGTGTCAAAATTGGACTGGAGCCTTTTTTACGTCTCCATTCCGAGCCCGATAAAGTTCAAAAAAAATGTGGCCTTGAACCCCGTGATAAATTATTTTCTACCTTACCACTCCTCCCGAAAATGTTGTGACCTCTTGCCTCTTTGCTATTTCCATGGTATTCCTCCAGTCCTACATTCCTTAGTTTAACCAACAGTCGGTTCACCTTTTCAGAATCTGAAACAAAGAACTGTCACAAATAATAGAAACCATCATCCCCATTCTACCAACAGCAGCATTCCACAACTAAAATGGAAGTTCCATGTAACAGGAAGAAAAATAATGATATTGTTGTGATGATGACAAATCCACACTAATTAAAAACAAAAATTTGGAAAAAACATCTATTTTGAAATAGTGGGACTTATTATCAAACTATTTTTCTATAAAGATTTAAGAGAATTTTATAAAATTTCTGATATAATCTCGCTGCATGGTCTCATGAATTTTCATACCATTTAAATGTTATATAACCACTGTCCATTTGGGAAATAATTGAAATATAGAGGACAAGATGCACATGCGCATACTGAAAGTTGTTACTTTTTAAGGTGAGCCAAAAAATAGCAGAAACAAAGATGATTGGTTACAAGCTGTAAGATTGGCAAGGCACGGGGAAAAAATTCACTGTGGAAAATGAGTGTGAAATGAATTCTCATAAAGTATATAATGATCATTAAAAGTCAGCATCTCATCTCTGCATTTCATTCATAAAGTACATAAAAATCATTTGCTTGGAATGAAAAGCAGATTCAATACAATAGTCCAAATCTTGCCTGAATTAAGGACAGCCTGTAGAATTAACAGTGAAACTTACCCATTTATATAACAAGTTATTGCTCTGAATTTAGTGGAATATGAAAGGGGAATTCATAAGCTTCAACTAGCAAGTTACAATACAAACTGTCTCAGATGAATCGATAAAATCTGACAAATATTTTATATACCTAGGAAGTGAAATAAATTCTACTGAAAAGGATGTGAAACTTTGCATGGCTAAAGCCAGGGCCACCTTGAATAAAATGGATGTAATCTGGAAATGTTATCTACCAGACAAACTCAAATGGAGATTCTTTTGCACCACTGTAAAGGTAATTTTAATGCATGGTGAAACTGCTTGGATATTAAATAAAACCTTAGAGTCTAAGCTTGATGGAACCTACACTTGGATTCTGAGAGCTATACTTAACATCCCTTAAAGACAATATCCAACTAAATCACAGCTTTATAGACCATCCCTGATATTTCTACAATCTTATGCAAACAAAGAATATATTTTGCAAAGACACTTCTGGCATGAGCAAAACCAAGAACTTGTAAGTAGATATCTCTGCTCTCCCACCTCAGCTATGGCGCAAGATGGGCAAATCAACCCTGCAATTGCATCTCTGAAAGAGACTGACCAAAGTCTATTCTGGCATCACAGAATGGTGAGACCAGTACCTTCATAGATCTTGATCTCTCCAACCTCAGCTGGCATCCCTCAACTGTCAACCCTGCAGATTGCATCTAAGGTAATGAAAGAAACTGAGAAGTGAAGTCTATTCTGGCATAAGAAGGTGAGACCAGTACTTATCAAGAGATATCTCTCCTCTCTCCAAAGTCAGAAGTGGAAAGTCATCCCTCATTCAACCCTGCAGAAACAAAATTTAAATATACTGAGTTTAAGTTTCATTCTGGCATCATCTGTGGTGCCACCAGTACTTACACAGATATCTCTCCTCTCAACCTCAGCTAGAAAGTCATCCCCTCAAGTCAACCCTGCAGATTGCATCTCTGAAAGAACTGAGTAAAAAGTCTAATCTGGCATCATCCATCAGAAGAGACCAGTGAAATTATGTTTAAATAGATATTCTCCCTTATCAGGGAACCTCAGCTAGAGGAAGAGATCCCTCAGGTCAACCCCTGCAAGATTGCATCTCTTGAAAGAAGACTGAGTTAAATTTAATTCTTTCATCATCCGTGGTGAGACCAGTATTACAACCTAGATATCTCTCCCTCTCAACCTCACCTCAGGTCAGGAAACCTCACCCTCAGGTCAATGGGAAATGTTTAAAACTGATGAAAGAAAATCTATTCTGGCATCAAAGCCATTGGAATAGAAAAGTACTTTCTACATAGATATCTCTCCCTCTCTCCAACCTCACAAAATGTTTCCCTCAGACAACCCTGCAGAAAGAATGTTGAAAGAGACTGATAAAGTCTATTCTGGCATCATCCGTGGTGAGAAATTGCTGACTTATTACAAAACATGTTTGAAAAAAATCCCTCTCTCAACCTCCTCCTCTCTCTCTTTTTCCTCAGGTATATATATATATATATATATATATATATATAGACTGAGTGGAAAGATATTCTAAATATCATTTTTGGTCCAACATCAATGTTTCTTGTTAAATATCTCCAGTTTTCTCCACCTCAGCTAGAAAGTCATCCCCTCATTTCAACTTGTTTTTTTGCCTTCTCTGAATCATATATATATATATATATATATATATATATATAATGGATTGGTCATTGGATTTACATATATATATATATATATATTTATAGATTTTTAATATTGTTTTAAATATCCCACATTGTAATTGCAGTAAATTTTTGTTACTCAGATACGTTGTGATCTTGGATTTGTATGCAGAAGATTAAGAACTTAAAAACAACTATTTTTTTTTTTAATAAATTAAAAAACTCAGTTGAAGGCTTACTGCCAGCATTATTACAAACATAAACAATCAGAACAATTAGCATACTTTTTTCCTTCAAATAAAACATTTATTTAAATTCTAGATGTTTCCTGCTATGTATTTTTAGGAATATTTGACAGTTTTGTATATTCATTAAACTAAACGTTTTAAGGTTATTATTTTGTTTTTAATGATAATTAAATAACTGTCACTGTTTTTTGGTTGTTAAACAGATTTCATATTAAGTTTAGATAAATTCTTTTTAGTTGTGGTCATTATTGAAAATTTGGTTGGTTCCATTATGTCCTTTGATTTATCAAACACTATAGGCCTTTATTTTTTTTTAGACATTCAACTAAATGGGTTTTTAATGCCGACATTTTTTGAATGAATTAATAATTAAATGCAAAATTGGATACTATCTGCAATTTGAGTTAGTCAAATATTTCTTACTTCATATCATTTATCCTCCCCTCTTCTTTTAGTTTCATAGAATCCTCTGAGGTGTTAACTATTTGCACAACTCTCAACACCATAACAAAGCTATTGCTGCTGTTGTTTCCATAACAAGGTTTTACAAGATGAAGTTGTTTTCTCTATGTCCAACAGTTTTTAAACCTTCTTTCCGATTGCAGTATCCAGTGTTTCCAAGTGCTCCTTCATCCCAATCACAGATGCTTTATAGCCATGATCAAATGAAAACTGGTATGTTAGTGTGACATAGACCGTAAACTTTTATATGATTTATACTTAAACAATAACAATATGAACAATAACAGTAAATCTAAGATATAACACACACATATTATATAACCGATACAACACAAAAGTGTCAAATAGTGTAACAGCAAAATTGTCCAATTGTTAGATTAAGCTCTGAACCTTTGAGTTTTAGAAATGATTAAAGATATCTTACTGAAATTCACTGAATGTTTTTTAAAACTATTAGACTCTACTTTGTGCAATAAGAATGTGTAATTACTCTCCAAGCATAACAGACTCATGATGAAATGTTCATCATTAATTAATCATAACTAAGGATCGGAAGTTCATGAAGGATTGAAATAAAGTTCAAATATATATATATTATTCAGGATCATTTTCAAACATTCAAGATAATCTTCACTCTCTTCAACCTTCTAACTTTCTGTCTTGGAGTAACAAGGTACCTCACATTTTCATATATGATTTCATTTTTATCTATTTTTTTAGCTTTTTCATGGACTGTTATAGGTGAAACTCCTCTCTTATGCCAAACACCTTATGGATTGAGTTGTATCTTTTCTAATTGGCCTTTTAGCTCTAAGTTGAAATGATGATCCCTCTTCCTGTTGTGACTTTCTGATCCAGTTTTCCTCTCAACTGTTCCATCTTTTTAAACTTATTCACTGTTCTCTTGATGGTTCTTGAATGGTCTTTGAAGATGAAAGGAGTGTATGAATGAATGTTATACCATTAATGAAGGCCTGAATGATTTTTTTCCTCTAACCATTGCTCAATTAAAAGACAGTGGGGCTGACACAAAAATAATTTTAATCTATACTCTTTCTAGCTGAATAACTCAAAGGATTTTCAGTGATGCTTAAACAAATGGTATCAAGATGGTTAAACATCTTATCTGAAAACCTAGAAAAAAGAAAGTTACTAGGTTAGTGGTTTTTTACATATTAAATATTTTGTGGGATGGATAATTATGCTATTACATGATTTGGACAATTTTGCTGTTACACTTGGTATATATATATGAAAAATTTTGGATAATCTTGTGTTACTTAATTTTTCTATCAGGTTTGGTTATCCTATGTATTTACATATGCTGCTTGAACAGTAAGTATATGAAGGTTTTACTGGAGTCCGTAAAGTTGGTTGTTAGCATGTTTTATTGTTTGCTGGAAATGAACTAATTCCAATTTTGACAGAATTTTCATATAGTAAACCTCTAGTCTATTTTTTTAAATTTTCAAATGTTAGTTTTTCAATTTCTATGAGTTTTTCTGCTAATGATTATAATCTACATATGTATATTATAAAGATAAGGATACAAAGAGCATCATGGGAAAACTATCACTTCCATATTGATATACAGCTCATAGTTATACATTAAATTAAGATGATGATAAAGAGGTTTATCTACCACTCACCATCTTTCTCTGTGTGTGTATATATATATATATATATATATATATATATATATATATATATATATATGTATGGGCACATGGCTGAATGGTTAGAATGACCATGAGAATCTTTTAAGTGTCGATTTGTGTGGAAGGAGTCTTCCTGATGTTATCAGAATGGATTGAGGTCGATCCTAAATTATGAGGCACCTTTGGAAAGTGCCTATTAACCAAAATTTTAGGTTGGCCCAAGTTAGAATGAGTGAAATTGGTTCTACAGAATTTTTGAGGGCCGTCAATAGCTGTGCTAGCACAAAGTCATAAGTCATCATAGCCAAGAGCTTGAGCATGCATTTATATATATGTGTGTAAAAATATATAGAAAATAGAAAAGAACTCGTTAGGTAAATAATCCTGAGAACTCTTATATAGTGTTGGAATCATACTTTTAAATAAATAATTATATATATATATATATATATATATATATATCAAAATGCAGGATCTGCAAGGTATTTTAAAACATATATTTTGCACAACTTAATCTACAATATCTAAACATAATGTTACATAGTAGATGCCAAATTTTAATGTTCTGATTTCTCTTTCAGATATATCGAGGGCATTAACATATCAGCTTTCACACAGACATTAGAAAGACACATCATTCTCGTAGTACTAGCCCCCAAACACAGCAACCCAGCATTTTCTAGTTTCTTGTATTTTCTTTTGTATGTGCAATATATTTAATATCTTTGTTCTTCAAATGAATACACAACAACAACTGAGGCAAAAGATATTTGAAATCTACTTCTATACACATTAATCCATAGAAAATTCTTTGATAATGGCATAGTAAAGCATATTAAAGCTGAATTTGCTCAGAAGGCACTGGAAAAGTGAAGGTCAAAAATCATCCAGAAATCAGAAAAATGGTCTAAACCAAGGAGAAGATAAAAATAAAATCTCTTTTTCTCTCTCTCATATATATATATATATATATATATATATATATACTCCCAATGATTTATTTAGAAATAAACAATGAACATAATTATTGAACATAATATTATTTTTAATAATAAACAAACTCAAGCTGTAAGTCTTGGGAGATCTACCAAACTATCTAACCATGTGTGAAATTTTAAAAGCCAACAGCAGGAATCCGATTATAAGATGAAAATTTTTTAAAAAGGCTTAACCTTACGACAACCACAATAAAATTTGTAACTGCTGGAAAAATTAGCAATAATGACATTTTCAGATCCCCAAAACCTTTTGAATCAGAATTCTGAAGACATGAGACATTGCATTCATTTAAGAAAATTCTACTTAAGTTCATATCAGTCTGGTTAAAAAAAGTATGTACATTTCTATTACCTCCCACCAATATACTTGTAATACACTAGCTTTTCTTCTCTTTTCCTTCTTCACATCATTTCTATCACACCTAACATCATGTATTTGTTTATTTATAATATAGTATCCATTATTTTTTTTTTTTTTAAATAAAGCATCGGGAGGTCAATTGATAAAAATCAACTGAGGATTGAAACCAAGGTAGCAAAATCAAATGATCTAATTTTTAAAGTGAAAAGTTTTACATGTTAGTTTTTTGAGCTATTTTTCACACATGTATTGAGAGCACTTTAATATTTTTCTCTCTGTCCTAATTCTGTTCACCATTAACCTTTATGTATTGTGTGTGTGTATGTATATATATATATAGCTAATATTAGTGGTAAATCTTCACATACATATGCAAAATATATAAATATATGTATACATAGGTGCATACACATACATGTATTTTTTTTTTAAAAATTCAAGAGGATAGAATATAGGTACAACTCAATGTTGGGGACAGAGTAAGGATATAATAAAAGGCTTAGACACTAATATTCCATGGTCATAATTTATTCCATTGAATCGTAAATATGTTCCAATTCATCAGACCTACAAATTCAAAAAAAAGAAAACAGAAAAAAAACAACTCCGGAAATATAAAATAGAATTTAGAGAGAATGTAAGAGAGAGTGTGGGACAAATGTTAGAGCTAAAGAGAGGGGTAACAGACGAGAGAAGGTGGGAGATTAAACCTTAACAGAGAGAAGTTTTAGAGACGTGAGTGGAAGAGGTTTAAGTGAGAGAAACATGAATGTTGTTGGATGTCTAATACATTAAAGATACATTTCGTGGTGACATACACACACCATAGATGATCTAATCTTAAAGATCAGAATAAGAGGGAGGGAGAGGAAAAGAAAAGAAAAAGGGGTGGGGGAGAGGGATGGGGTGGGGAAAACTAAAACTTAAGGGCATTTACTGAAAGGGCAGCTGTGTAATTAAGAAAATTTGACAAAATTAATATCGACTACAGGTCACAAATCAAATATAAACATATAATATATATATATATATATATATATATATATATTAGAAAATCCTAAGGAGCCAGGCAAACCTACCTAGGTTTCACCTAAATGGATCTTCAGAATAGAACTGGCTTATTGCTCTACTTAGTCTATTGAGCACTCTACATTTTAGACTTTCTACTCATTTGGGTTTTTTTCTTTGGACTTGGAGCTTAAGCACTTGATGATTGGTTTCATATTTTGTTAATGTTCTTGGTTCTTTCTTTTTTTATTTCCAGTTTTTTCCCTTGGGTACCAATTTGTTCTATTACAAGTTGAGCTATTCAAGGTTTTCCAAATGAGTATTACCATATATATATATATATATATATAAAGAAAGAACAGCAAAATTCGCTTGAGAATGAAATGGAACTAATGTCTTTAATTTAATCACAAAATTAAATTCGGGGCTTTTAGCTTCCATTTTTGAAACATAGAACTGTGTAGCGAAAAAATCATACTTTAAATCAATAATTTATATATATATATATATATATATATATATATATATATATATAGATATAGATATATATATATATGCAGATAGATAAATAAGTAAAATTCCACATAAATTGTCTTTTATTTTCATTCAGCTGTCTGATCATGATGTCATGTCCCTTCTGGATTTGAGTAATCATGATTATCCACGGTTTCTTTTTATCTGTTGCTATTAACAATAGATGCTCATTAAAAACACCTTTCTTTTTGCGGGATGGCTGCAAAAGTGATAGAAAACTTGTTTTGGCTATTGCTCATAAAGTTAAGAAACTAAATCAGCTCCCCTTCCCCACTCCACTGTATGTGGAAGACGGTTAGTCACCTAGTAAGAACTCCAAGAGTCAATGGCGACTAAATGTGATGTCTCAATAAAAATAGAGTCAAGAGGGTAAGAGGAAATCACCCTATTATCTCTCTCAAGAAAAAGTCATGATAATTCATAGTTCACAAATATCTGTTTCATTCTATTACCATTTCGGAATTCAGAAATTTTGCCCTGAGCCAAGTCAGTGCTGACAGAAGCTTGTTATTTTTAAATATGAATTTTTTTATCAAACATTCCTGGAAATTCCAGTTTCCTTCTCAGAGTTTTACTATTTGCATATTTCCAATATAAAGTCAGTAGAATTGACTGTTTATCAAGACCTGTATTGAAGTAACCACTTTGAACCAAAGTCATGTTTCTGCCCCAGCAATATCTTGAGTTAAAGTTTGAATCCAGATAAGACATGAATTTGAAATGTGAAACATGTAGACTTTATCTCATGATAAATGTTTCTGGCCACTTCAGTGCAATGTTGACAAATGGAAAGGCCAAAGAGAAAGTTAAACATGAAAAACAAGTCTCACTTAATCTGACCTGTATTCTAACCATTTTTCTGGACATTAAATCTCTAATATACAATGGCTAGATAATGCTTTTGACATCATTCATACAAGCAAAAAGAGAAATAAATAAATAAATAAAATAACAACTAAAATGCTTTACAGTTATTTGGTTGATTTTCCAACTAGGTAATTATTTTTATAAAAGTATTTTTTTGCTTTTTACTAGAGCTCTATAAAAAATCATATGAATTACTAACAAAGTTAACAAAATAATGGTATGCAAAAAGTGAATCAAAATAAATAAAATATTGAATAAGATTAGCCACTGATAAACAAATTATAATGGCTTGTTATATATCATTTCTGAAAATACATACTTGCCAAGATGACGAGCCAATCCCTACGACAGATGCCTGCTCAACCCACAGAGCACAACCGTGGTTATTACTGCAACTATGCTGAGAAAAGTTATAGTTCCTAAATGATTGTGTAATCTGGCAGGATCTATTTTTTGAACAAGGCCAGTGTGCTCAAATCCTCAGTCATGGTGATTGATGACCAGCTTCCAAACAATTCTATCCATCCAATTTTACTCACAAAGCTTGGGTCAACCAGTGGTATGGTTTTTAGGCAAAGATGGAGTCACTTCCCCAGATTGATAACATCAAGAAGTCACCTCCCTTACAAATAGACCATGATAAGATTTGAAACTCTATCTTACAGTGAGAAAGCACACGTTTTGACCACTCAGTCATACACCCATAAACAAAGGACATTATAAACAAAGTATATTATTTAAATAACAGCCATTATTTATTATTTTAATAATAACCATTGATAAACAAAGACATCTGAAGTTAGTGTAATGGTTATCAACATTTAATTTTCTTGCAAATCCATCTCTTCTAGACTGAATTCTCTAGCCTTAGTTAGCTGCTCATCTACACAGAAGTCAACTGAGTGTGCCACTTCATTAACATCACCAGGCTCTATACACTCTTCATTATTAATATTATTTTATTACTAGTTTTATTTCATCTTATTATTGTTGCTTTTATCCAAACACTCTGGCTCTATATGCTCTTCATGAATGCTATTATTTTATTACTAGTTTTATTCCATCTTATTATTATTGCTTTTTATTCAAACACTCTGGTTCTATACACTCTTCATTATTACAATTATTTTTTACTAGTTTTATTCCATGTTGTTATTGTTGCTTTTTATCCAAACACTCTGGCTCTATACACTCTTCATTATTGTCTTCATTATTGCTATTATTTTATTAATAGTTTTATTTCATCTTATTATTGTTGCTTTTTGCTATGGATACCATGTAACCTAGTAAAAATTGTTGCATATTAGTATGGAGTTGAAATTTATAAAATCTTTTTATTAAAACAATTTTTGGGATCAATATGTTATTCAATCAGTCCATTGTTATTGCTCTTTCCAGTACCAATGGTTACTTGTTCTGGGTATGACAATAAACTACATCTGGCAGCAAGACCTCAGATCAGGAGGTTTTGAGAAGCATGAATCCACCTCTTAATTGTTCCCAGGTCTATCCTGACATAGGGTGGTAGCACTTGTTAGGGGGGCACAGCTATGATCAAATAGTGAACTCACAAACTGGGGGTCAAAACACTATGACAGTATCAAAATACATTTTTAAAATAAAAATTACCAGCAATAATGTTTTGTAAATAAACAAATAGTAGCAGCAATAAATTTTTGTAAAAATTACTAATGCCCCCAAGAAAATTAAATTTCAGTATTAATGACACATAAGGAGTTGATATGTTGCTAAATAAACAAACACACAAAACAAACCAATGGCTACTTCCTTCCTAGCCTTTTGCTTGAAGTCATGTGTAATATCAACATCTTGATTATGTCATTATTTTCTCTTCGAGTTACAACAGGCTAGCCATTTTAGTTGTCATTCTTGATGTAAGTTCTCCAGTGATGTGGTTTCTGTTACTGGCTAAATTTTTGTAAATCTGGAGCACCAGTCCATAATGTTCAAAGAATGATAATATTTATAAAGATCTATTGCAACAATGATTATGATGATAAGTCTAATAACAACTTATTTTTCTTCTTAATATCAGAACATCCAGCAAAAAACTTCAGAGGAATCTAATTAATAACCTTTAAAGACTAAGTAAAATATTTAACCACAAAGCTATTTTCAAAATGAAAGTCAAACATTAACTGAAGGGGAGGAGGGAAAGGAGACAAAAAACCAATAAAAAAAAAAAAAGGTCATTGTTAAATTCTATATTAAAATTTTATTGTGACATACCTAACAAAATCTTCTTAGGATTTGAACCATCAACATCTGTGGATACTCTCCAGCAAACCTGATCACATAACAACCAAATTTAATTTTTTTGATTCTTGATTAAACTTAATCAAAAGCACAGCGGAGCTGTCTGTTAAAAGAGACATGAAAACAGTAACAGTTTAAAATCATTGCAGACGCAATGATTAATTTATGCATTTGCTACTGTTTTAAACATAATTCAATATTTGGAAATAAAGATCTCAAATCATGTTAAATTCAAATTGTAACACAGTAGACAATTTGTCACACATGGTGTAGAATGTAGCCTCAGTATCATGTGATAAAAATATTGAATGTGTTTTATTTAATTATGTTGATGTTTTTAACGGCTCTTCAGAAATCAGGTCATAGCCTTTTTGTATAAATGTGCAGTTTCTCAAAACAGGTAATTAAAACAAGACATGTTAAGAAGTAGTTTATTTTTTTTTTTCAGAGTGCAAGGCTAAGGAGCCACTTTAGGTAGAGATTTACCAAGTAAAATACACTGTTTATTTGTATATGTTGGAAAAATAATGGTTAATCCTAGGCTTGAACAGGTTAAGATTGTATTGATCAGGAAAACACCCTCTTGGGAGTCGATTCCACAGAACATCAGTTAGTGTGAAGAAGCTGCTTGAGTGGAACTTACATCTCACAAATGGAATATGAAGGGAATGAGGGTGGTTCACTATAGTGAGTGTATCATGGTGTGTCTTAACCATTTGAACTAAAGAATGTTGTTCCTCTGAACAATTTACATTGAATTAGCAATATAATAATGATAGGCCTTCAATGTTTCATCTGTGAGAAAGGAATTGTTGGGTGAAAAATAATTTGTCACTCACAAGGACGTGAAGACACTCATGGACTCTTGAGAATGGAAAGTGAAGACTAGGCAGCTTCTGCTCATATATGGTAGTGGTACTTCATTTCAGGCTTGATCTAGTTCTTGTAAAGGTTAGTTGGTTGTTTTTGTTTATTGGTATATCAACCTCTATGGGTTATTTAATGCCAAAATCTAAATATTTTGAATGAAGTTGTATGCCTTCAACTACAGTTAAAATGTATTGTTGGTAATTTTACTATAAATTTGTTGGTAATTTTACTATAAATAAGTATTGTTGGTAACTTTACTATAAATATGTATTGTTGATAATTTTACTATAAATATGTATTGTTGATAATTTTACTATAAATATGTATTGGTGGTAACTTTACTATAAATATGTATTGTTGGTAATTTTCCGATAAATATGTATTGGTGGTAACTTTACTATAAATATGTATTGTTGGTAATTTTACTATAAATATGTATTGTTGGTAATTTTACTATAAATAAGTATTGTTGGTAATGTATTTTTATACTTTCATAGTGTTTTTGTTTGGGGATTAACTATTTGCCCATAGCTGGGACTCTAACAGGTGCTACCAGCCTGTGTTAGGGTAGACCTGGGAACAACAGCAATTAAGAGGAGCTCCCACACTCCTCAAAAGCTTCAATCTCCCAGTCAGAGGTCTTGCTGCTAGATTTAGTTTATCATCATACCCAGGACTATCTTGTAAAGGTGGATGATAACAGGAGGAGTCTAGTATTTACTGGAGCAGGACGGGGAACCGACTATTTATTCCAGCCTCTTTTGCAATGGATTGTATATACAAGCTCCACTTGAGGTCTAGGTTGACTAGGGCCCAATAGGTGTTCAAGGCATGGGGGAGAAACAAGTTAAACAAAATAACCGATTTAAAGCTAAAAACCTTAAAATTAAAATATTTACATGGTATTCACATTAAAAGAAATCTACATATATATATATATATATATATATATATATATATATATATATACTGGGAAGAGCGTGTTTGCCTTTTCGCTTTATATGACAAAACCTTTATGTGTACAGTGCTGAAATGCCATATGCATATTTATTCATCACAGGGGAGTTTTTTTTTTTTTCAAATATATTATTTTCTTCATCGCGAAGAAAGCAGGTGTTAATATCTTTTCTATTATATGAAAATATCTTTTACAACAAATTTTAACATAACTTTTTGGTGTAGGGCAATTATTTCTCTTATTAATGTCTAGACAAGGATAATTAATGTGTGCTTTAAAAAAGCAATTTCACAGGAAAAAATATATTTATTACTTTAACAGAGTTTTTCACTAGAAACTTACTTACCAGGAACAAATGAAATGAATTTTCATTTTTAATTTCTTGTTAATTGCTATTACGAAGTTACTGTACATGATAAGTGTCAGTAAAAATTAACTTTTAAATGCAGACAATAATAAAGCCATTACATGATAGATATTACTTAGTTAAACATTTACTTTCTTTCCCACTGGTTTAAGAATTTATACTGAAACAGTTTTGTGTGTGTGTGTATATATATATATATATATATATATATATATATTAAATAATTAAGAAAGAGACAGCCTTATTTAATTAATATTTGCTCTGTTGTTACACTAAGCTCTCTGGATTACATCCTCTTTGGAATTACCCACATAGATTACCAAACTCTTCATTACTTTACTATATATATATATATATATATATATATATATATATATATATATATATATGTGTGTGTGTGTGTGTGTGTGTGTGTGTGTGTGTGTGGGTATTCCAATAATTTAGACCAATTTAATATGTGAATTAAGTTTAAGCATCTAATGACTTTTTTTTCCTTTTTCTTTCAGATTTAACAACTTAAGTCTTTGGCAATTTCAACTATGGAAAGATTAACAATCAAACAACGTGTTAAAGTTATCAAAGCCTATTATGAAAATGAACATTCAAACAGAATTTGATTGAGAAGTTCCCAGGTCACATCATCTCTGGAAAGCAAAGTCAACTGGCCACCAACATCGTGTGACTTGATGCCTTTAGATTTTTTCCTTTGGAGTCATCTCAAAAGTAAGGTCCCTGCCAACAAGCCAACAACAATTCAGCAGCTGAAGGATGAGATAATAAAGCATATTGGTGAGATCAAGGAGCAACTATGCAGAGATGTCATCAAAAATTTTGACCATAAAACATTTAGTCTGTTTTTAAATTGAGAATTACCTTAACCTTGCATTAGTCACATGAGGTGTTTTGTTACACCAAAATTTTTAAAGTACTTATTCTTACTGAGCAACTTCTTTCTTTTGTGCTATCTCATGACTCAGTGAGGGTGTGTAAAACATGGGGTGGTGCAGTTGTTGTGAAAGGCAGCCATCTCTTTGCTTTTTTTGGGATGTCCTGTCACCCAATCAGACTAACAAAGGTAAGTTTTCAGGATATATATATATATATATATATATATATATAGATATAGATAGATAGATAGATAGATAGATAGATAGATAGATAGATATAGATAGATAGATCAAGTATGGAAGCAAGAAAACAGATCTTAATCTAACATGTTTCACTTTATCAAAGCTGTGTCGGAGATAAAGATAGAAATGATAAAAATGATAAAGTGAAACATGTTAGATTAAGATCCATTTTCCTACTTGTTTTTTATCGTATCATATATATATATATATATATATATATATATGAAGAAAATATACTGAAAAAACAAACAAAAATCCTAATATGTTTTTGTTTGTTTTTTCAGCATATTTTCTTCATAGTGTCGGATCTATATCCATATATTTGCTTATATATATATATATATTATTAATCTGACTGAAGTTGAATGGTGGCTACCTGAGGGGTGTAGATTTGATTCCTCATGAAGGGCGCAAATTTTCCTTTAATAAAATTTCTTGAACATTCAGGCTGGTAGGTGAAAATAAATAAATATACTGTTTAATATATGAAAGAACTGCCTACTCAAATACGAGCATCCACTAATAATAATGGTTAAAATGATAAAAAAAATCTGTCAGATTAATAAAAATCCATTCTAAAAAATTCACTTCATTCGTTTCAATATGAAACTGTGCAGATATGGAAAACTTTGGGAAATCTCTGATAGGAGAAATTTTGCTTGAAATCATGAATTTGACCCTGTCTAAAAGTCTGTCTCTTCATGGCCAAGCTGCAAGGTGAACTGGACTAAATGTTGGCTCCCTCTACATTGAGGGATGTAGGTTCAATTCCTCCTGAAGATTTTGAAGTTTTCTTTAATTAGATTTTTCGAACATTCAAGCCAGCAGGTGAAAATAAATAAATATACTGTTAAACAGAGTGTCTACTCAAATAGGAGTATCCACTAATAATAACATTTCAAGTGATAAAAAACTATATATTTTATTACTCTTTCAGTTCTGTAATTATGAGTTTAGCTAATATCTTTCTATTCATGGAAATATATTGTGGCTATTTTTGATGAAAAAAACTTTTCCCTATTTGATGTAATGGAATAACCTGTCAGCCCCATGAGTGACTACACTACAGGTAGTAACCACCTGTAAGTATCTGTAAGTCAACAGACTACAGAGTCTAGCTGCAACCTGTTCCAGCTAAACAGTCGAACTCTCTGCCTTTGGGCAGAGAGGAACCTGGACGAGGCTCCGCTGAAGGGAAGAGTCTCGTTCGGGGAGGTTGACTGACCCTGAAACCATTTATACGGGTTCAAAAGGGAATATTTTTGGCCGAGCCTATGGGCTCGGAGAACCCACGTTAAACTGGCCTTGTGCCACATGCAACCCTCGTGGGGGGGGGGTAGTTAAATATACTAGCTGGGATCTGTTCCAGCTAGATGGTCGAACATTCTGCCTTTGGACAGAGAGGAACCCAGACCAACCCAATCCCATTTACGCGGGTTCTACAGGCATTTTTGGGCTGAGTATACAGGCTTGGATGACCCACGTTAAACTCGACCTTGTGCCACATCTACCCTCGTGGGGGGGGGGGCTAGTAAATATTGACTAGCTAGGATCTGTTGAGCACAATTCAGACTTACGCAAGAACTACCGACCTTCCAATAGTAGCACACACCTTGCAACGACCTTGTGCATAACTGTTACCTTTATTCTTATTGTATTGGTCTTTGTTTTACACTAAACCTTTACTTATTTTATCCATCTTGATTTAAAAGTAGATATTCCTATGAGAACAGAATATAACACTATTATTGTATTGGTTTTTGTTTTACACTAAACCTTAACTTATTTTATCCATCTTGATTTAAAAGTAGATATTCCTATGAGAACAGAATATAACACTATTATTGTATTGGTGTGTTTTATCAACAGTTTACAACATATATTTATGCAACAAATTTATCATAATTTTCATCTCAATCAATAATTATATATTCAGTTCAAGTTTTGATTTAATGTATATTGTAATAAAGATTACTTTTATATATTTTTTTTTCAACAGTTCAAAAATATTTTACATAATCGTAACATTATAAGTATTTTTTTTTGTATTGGGGTGTGTAAACACCACAGGGGACTATCCAATTTCGGAAATTCAAGGTGACTAATGCACATTTTAGAAGAGCATATTACCAAATTCATTGTTGAATTTGGTAAAGCAATTTTTCTACTTTGGCCTCTCTTTGGGAATTAAGTCATCAAATATTGAATTATTTCTTAAAACCTGGTATTATGTGTATATAATTAAAGAAAGCTATTTTTAACTCATATTGCTTACTTGCCTGTTATAACATGACCTAGTAAAACACATCATTGTTATTTCTGTGAAGATACTCAATGTTGGCCATAACCACTCTAAAATTTATTCAAAGTTTTTATTTTTTTTTATAAAACTTGTTTGAAGATTTCAGGCCCTGAAAGAAAATATTATTGACTGCTATATGGTATAATTATTAATACGTGAGATGTTACAGAACCATCTTAAGCAGACATGTCAAATTCAGGGCATATGGAGTGCCGCGTCGACCATACCTGCAGCCTCAAGAGCCACACCTGCTTACAGTCTTACAGCTAGTGGTAACTAAACTTTAAATACAAAATACTTACAATACAAGGTAGTACAATTTAATCATTTTTATGTTGTCCTGAAGAGTGACATCGCTTTAGACAAACTATTCTCAATATATCAGGTTGGAATGTCTGTGTAGATCCCATTTTAATTGAAGATGTTCATCAGTTAATCTGGTTCTGTTAGACGTTTTCATGGCCTTCATAAATGAAAATAGCTGCTCACAGACATATGTGGAACCAAACATCACCATAATCTTTGTGGCAAACTTTTCTGAAGTTTTTAAATGTCTGAGGAAGATATGAAAAAATCCGTCTGAGGAAGATATGAAAAAATCCGGGTACACCCTACTTCTAGGTTCTTTTAACAAAAATTCTTGATATACCACAGTTACAGAAACCTTTGTGAGGCCTGCCAAGATGCATGTAAAATGCTGCATGCAGCCCATGGGCCACCAGTTTGACACACCTGATCTTAAATTATGTAGTGTAAAACACCAACAGACATGAAACAGAACCATTGGAAGACAACGTAACCGCCATCAAGAAGAGATAAAATGCTATGGTTACATCCTAAGTGACAAAAACCTTTTCACTACCATCCTGCAAGGTTCGATCTTAGTCAAAAAAAGTGGCAAACAAAGGAAAAATTTGATTGACAACATCACTGAGTGTTCTGGAAGATTCTTTACAGAGACTGGTATGCAACTGAGACATATAAGGTAGTCAGGTACACAAATGCACAGTGACCCCAAAACCACACCTGGTAATGACAACGATGACTTGGTTGTCTGTTTATTTAAATTTCAAATGAATAATAAAAAGTTCAGAAATATATTGAAGTAAGTAATAGGCCACTGTCAGTAAATGAATAGAAATCCCTAAAATCTAGAAAATAACTTACAAATTACTTTTTTTATAATCAATTCAACTTCAAGAAAGGCAATAAGATGCAAAGGGCTACTGGGAGTGAAAGAGAATGTGAAGACTTTAGAAGGAACTGGAAACTCAATCCTGAACAGAAAACAAGGGATAAACCTGTACTCCTGTTCACAAAACTGAGGAGTGTGAACCAGATAATAGGCAAACCTATCTACTCCTACTGAAACAAAAGAATAAAAAATAAAATGAAAAAATAAAATTTCAGAGTTAAGATGGAGATATGAAAAATATAGAGTTGAAGTAGACTTTAGAAAGCACCAGAAACCCAATCCTTAACAAGAAGCAAGAGATAAACCTTTACTCCTGTTCAAAATACCAGGGAGGAGTGTGAACCAGATGATACTAAACAAACCTCTCTACTCTAATAAAAATTCAAAGATAAAGATGACTTCAAAAAGATTATTAATCAAATTTCTTAGATGAAGATTTGTGAGTCATTATTAATTTTATTTTTACTAGAATTTCATAATGAGGAAAGAGGTCCAGGAGATTTTAACATTCATAGGATATATTGACGGCAAGAGAAGCAGAGGAAAGAGTAAATCTGCTTAAGGTCAACAGCTACTTCAGGAAACAAAAGGCCATAAGCTGTAGTGAGCCATGATCACAGACATTCTGAAGTTACATGCCACATAAAAGATTATGCAAAAAAGTCTAAAATCACAATATTTAAACCTCAATGCATATTTTTTTCACACATTGATACCTAGTTTTAATGCATACTGAGAGAAATTAACTTCAGATTACATGATTATTTTAAGAAAACATTAAAATCTAGCAATAAGGCTAAATTTTCACTTTATTCATATTATTGATAATTGATTAAATAATATACTGTATATATATATATATATATATATATATATATATATTCAAAGCCTGAGGGGGGTTGTTTGGGGGCCTTGTGGCACGTAGTGCACCAGGTCTCTGTATTCGACCCTTCAAAAAGTGTGGATGGTCCTGCACAAAACCTTCACCACTATAATCGAATCTCATGTGCCGGTGTTAGGCAGTCAGTTTCATGGAAACTGATCTGCTTGACCCTCATATGTCGAACTCGATGGGAGAATCGATTTATATATATATATATATATATTTACATTTTTTGTATGTAACAATTTAGGAGTATTATTTACATTATTCGGACTATTGTCCTCATCTTTGTTGCCATATTTACTACAATGTTTCAGCCGCTGTACACTCCGCCTTCTTCAGTTAGTTGGAATGTCAAACTTAACCCTTTTTTTCACTCACAGGGGTAGACTGTTCTAGTTCCATGTGCCAACGGTTAAGCTCGACATTCCAATCATCTGAAGAAGGATGGAGTGTACAACGGCCGAAATGTTGTAATAAATATGGTGACAAAGATGAGGACAATAGTCTGAATAATGTAAATAATGTACATAATACCTCATCTCAGAAATATAGACAGATACTAATTTAGGAGCAGTGTGTAAAATTATGATGACCCACCAGGTGCCATGATAACTTGGTCTTGTTAACGCATAGTGAGAATGCTAGGGTTTGTACATATAATATGCCACATATACCTTCAAGAATACTTTGTTCATTATTAGTAATTCATTTTAAACTTTAAAAATTGTTGTAGCGTACCTATGGATGATAATAGGTATGCCTCCCTTCCCATAAATACAGTAGTGAATACTGTATGTGTTGGTCTGCAGTTGGAGATTCATTGTGGAATTCACTTGGCTCACTTCTAGCAGTTGACTACTACTTCTATGCACCACTGGCAAAACTTATATCTGTTGTTTTGTCCTAAGTCTTATCGTTCATTACCAAACTTCGTGTGATTATTCTGTTCAGTAACCTTCCCTAGGTTACAACAAAAATTATAATTAAAAAAAGAATGGTGTGGGACAATTCTTGTAATAATTCATTAGTCATCAAAGAAGTTTTTGTTTTTTATTCACAATATACTACATGATTCCTTTATATTATTTATGATAGCAATTAAAGGCATATGTAATTAAATAATGAGATAGTTTTAATGCAGTTCTTATGTTACAATTCAGAGCATACCTTGTGGAATTTGGTAATAGCTTGCAAAAAAAAGAAAATTAAAAAATATCTGGTGATATCTTGTTCTTAGTAGGATGAGAATAACTATTATTTGAAATTACAGATTGAATCTACAGACTGTCAAGGATTACTTAGACCTTCCAAAGTTTACACAAAAAATATTGTGCTTCGGAAACTTTTGCAGTAAACATAATTTTGGTTGTAAATATTTAATATTTATGAGGATAATATACAGATATCTTTCCTTAGGTGTTTATAAATTGTACACCGTTTGATTATTAACATTAACAACAAACTATTTTAAATTACAAAATTGTACTTGGATTAAACAAAAATTACTTACAATATAATACATATTACACTACATTCATTCTTGTAGTCAATTTTGACAGCACAGGTACACAAGTTGATTATGTAATTGATTAAACTGCAACCGGGATTATACAGTCATTGTAAACTCAACAATCTTTTCATTAGCTGCATATTATATGCATTACTGTGGCTACAAGACATTTTGGATTCATAGTTGTCCTGGACTGGTTGCCAACCAATGTTGAAGAGACAAATCTACCCTATTATTTAGTCCACAACTGGGAAGAAAAGAGATGGATGACAAAAAGAGATGGATGCACAAATGACCTTTGAAAAGGTCATTTGTGCAAAAGTGAATATAACAAAACCCAACTGGATTCTCTATTTCTTGTTCTCCATTATATCACCCATGTTATAATTAAGTAAAAACAAAAACAAAAAAAAAAAAACTGTTTTCAAAACCCATTGACAGTAAATTCGAACATTGTCCTATAAACCTCTTATTAGATTTCCAGAGAAATCATGAAAAATATAATTTTTATTTTTTTTTTAATCATTTCACCCTGAGCAAGGGAATAAAGCCACTGAGACATGGGGGGGTGTACTAAGTATGAAATAATATAAGATAAAGAATACATTACTAAGGAGAGAGAGCAATAAATGAACAGAAAATAACAAGACAGAAGATAACAATAGACATTGCATTTAAATTAAATTTGAATGGATAGCTGTTTCAACTGCAATCTTGCCACCAACCTAAAGTCAAGGTACCAAAGAGGAAAGCTCATCAGAACAATTACCATGAAAGTACAGAAAAGGCACAGGGAAGCTAAATTACTGCAGTGAGAAAGTGACTGGTACCAAAATCTGTGAACCAAATTTCCTAAGAGCAGACTTAACAATTTCTTCCTTCTTTTTTTCTTTTTGTCTTTTAAGCATTTCACTCCAAGCAAGGTCAAAGTGCCACTATCACGCAAGGGGTTTACAGAGAGTGGGTGCAAGAGTAAAGAGGCGTGATAGAGGAAAGGATGAAGAGAAGGACAGGGAACAGATCAAGGCATCTGGAGATGTTAATTGACATTACATTTGAATAGCTGGAGATTATAGCTATCAGGGAAACAAATAATAGGAAGGGAATTCCACAGACCGGAGGTGTGAGACATGAAGCTATTGGAGTAGAAGAGACGGCTACATTTAACTGTTTCAACAGTGAAAGGGTGGGACCAAGATGCCAGCCTAGTAGCACATTTAAATTCATGCAGTCTGAGCACTAGCAAAAGTAGCTCATTGAAGCAGTTACCGTGAAAGTATTTATAGAAAAGACAGAGGGAGATGACGGCATGTCTGTCAGAGTGCAACTGTAGACAAGGTGCCAGATGAGGGCCAATCACATTACATATTGATTCAATATAATCTTTCCACTTCATTAAATAGCAATTAAATTAATTAAGTATTTTTCAAAATTGTAGTATAACGATAAAGTTAAAACCAACTGAAGTTTCCAAGCAATGGAAATATTTTATAAGTTAATACATTTTTTAAAATTGAATTCAAGACAGAAATAGTGAAAAAATCATCAGCAACATATTTAAATTAAATGATAACTCAATGTAAAGTCATAACTTAAGCCATGAACAGAGAATTTGTTGGTAGGTATGTGCAACCTTTTATTTTTCTTTTCCAGTTAAATCACAATCCTTATAATTCAGAAATATACCAGGGAAAAAAAGCAGTCAAGTTTATGCTAAGTGAACACAAACTCATAACAAGGAAATAAAAGTATCATAAAAATTTACAAAATGGCTATTGTGGCAATTTTAATATTTCTACAATTAGAGTAACAAAAGCTGCCATCTTTTTTTTTAGAATCAGAATGTTTGCAGAATGAACAAAGTAGCAATAAAATGCTTCTTTTCCCATACAAAGACAATATACTCAACGAAACATATGCCTCTGGACATCATTCAAACAAACAAAATCTTCTGGTCCCCAGGCTACAGATCTGGCCCATCTTCAAATACCAGTAGATGCATATATAAAAAGATAGATATATGAGAGCAGTGTCTAAGGTAGGATGATTTACCTCAGTACCATTCTCTCTTAGGGCTGGTATCACAGGACATAAATTGTGATTGGTCACTAGTGAACACTGATACTCTAACCATAAACAATTGAGCTATGGGGAATATTATCTCTCAGCTGCTAAGGATGAATGGTCCAAGTTATTTTACAAGGGTTGCTGAACACTGAAACAGAAGTGGGATGCTTGAGAGTTCAATTTCTATTCCTTGCTAATTTGTATTACATTTCATGGTTAAAACACTTCATTTTAAAATTGAATTCCTAAATTGATTGCTTCTTTTAAAAAAAATTTTTTTTTAAAATAGTAACAGTGTACATGAAAAATCAAAACCAAGCTGATATTTCAGGTTTCTTTTAAACTTGGATTTTACAATTATAATTCTACATGTCGCTGTAAGAGACCACTACACAGAATTGTACATTTTTATATACAGAACTCTTCTGGTGATATTTTAAAATATTTAGTTAGAAAGAGAGTTTTTGCAGTTTTTAAATAAATCTAAAAAAAGCACAGAACCTTTTCTTCTAACCCAATATTAACACAATATAGAATTATTATTTTGATTTTATTGTGCACTCTTACTTTAAATAAAAAGTATTACTTAACTTTATTTTTAAAATGAATTACATTATGATGTTAAACTGTGTGTGTGTGCATGTTCATATATATATATATATATATATATATATATATATAAAATTAAAGCTAACATATATTCTTTGTTGATTAGTTTTACTAATTAACTTCTCCAAATTATGAATAATCCTTCTCAAACAAGGAGGAGGAAATTCCATCGGAAATTGTCTGAAGTTCATTGCAAAAGAAAAGTAGAAGGAATATGATCCAAGCTTTCAAATTTCTTAAGTCATTATCAGGATGAATAATGATGACTGCCTACACTGACAATGATTTTAAATAGTTGAAACTTCGACCGTATTCCTTGAACTATTTCTGACAGAATTTCCTATTTGTCTGAGAAGGATTATTCCTAATTTCTAAAATTTGATCAGTGAAATTAATCAACACTTAATGCTTGTTGTCTTTAATAATATTTGTTTTAAAAAACATTTACTGCCTAAACATACAGTGTGTGTGTGTGTGTGTGTGTGTATGTATATATATATATATATATATATATATATATGAAAATTGGAAAAATATGGATATTCATTATAATATGAAAAGTGGATATATTACCACAAAACTTAGGAGTCGGTGAAAATTACGGTTAAGTAATTCCTTTGTGTGTGTGTGTGTGTGTGTGTGTGTATATATGAAGAAAAAATATACTGAAAAAAACAAACAAAATCCTAATATGCGATTATGCTGTTTTAATGTTTAATGTCAACCTCAGATGTTTTTATCTGTTTGGATTGGTATTGACATTTTCGTGTCCATAATTTCACGTTGAATTGTATATACAATGTTAATTATGTTTTACGAATGTGTCCCAAGATGGTCTATTAGATCCTAAAACGTCCGACGTTGACATTAAAATCAAAACAGCATAATCGCATATTAGGATTTTTGTTTGTTTTTTCAGTATATTTTTCTTCATACTGTTGGATCTATATCCATATATTTGCTTATATATATATATATATATATATATATATATATATATATATATGGGGAGGGTAAACTCGGTATGGTGTAATGGTTAGCAAGCTTGTCTCACGAAAACAATGAGTAATGAGTTCAATCTTCATTGGGTGCCCCATATTTTCAGCCTTGAGCCACATCTAAGCTATGCTTAGAAAATCAATATGTATGTGTGTGTGTGTGTGTAGTGGGGGGTAGATGTGTATGTATGAGTTTATTTTAATTTCTCTTTATATCAAGCAAGAGGACAAAGCAGAGGAGCAACTGTTATCTTTACTAAATCTCACTTTTAGTCTGCTCTTGCATGCCAAATAAAAGTGGGGTTGCAATAAATAAATGGTATGCTGGGAAAGATGAGAAAATCTAAACAGTGGCTGTCGATAAATGGGATGTTTGGAAAATGATCAGCTCACCTGTAGTAAAGTCCTTTGCATGACATTCAATAGAATTTTAAATATCTCTGACATCCCAGCCTGTTTGTTTTTGGCCATCTTAATTGCTCAAGAGAAGGATGCTAACGATATCAATGAGGTCTTAGAGAGGTTGCAAACAAGGAGGAGGCTTATACTTAACATTAGAAAAAGACAGGTGAAGCTTCTGGGACACATAATGAGGAAGGAGTGCCTGGAGAATCTGATACTCATGGGTCAAATAGAGGGAAAGAGAGACAAGGAAAAGCAGTGCATGATATACCTCACAGGCTTAAGCAAGAACGTGCTCTGGGGGAGATAGCAGAGGGAAGGGACTTGCTGAGAGCTGCAAGGGATAGAGGGAGGTGGAGAGCTAGAATCGCTTACATCCTGAAAGGACATGGCCCATAAAAAGAAAAAAAAGCCTGAGCCTATCTCTAGCAGCAGAAGTTAATGTTCAAGTCCAAAGGAAGATTTTATATGCTGATTTTTAAGGCAGGAACATCTTCCCAGCCCCAGACCAGCATGACACAATCTATCAAAAATACTACACTATTTTTGCATTTATAAATTCTGCGGATGATGTTCATTAAATATGGCAAAGATTTCTATTGAAAGAAAATTGTATTTGTTATTTATTCTAAAACTATGGTTGTCCTTAATGAAATTTAAAAATGATATTAAAAAAAAATTATCTTAAACACATGAAAATGATTATGTTCAAATTGTTTTTGCTGGATTGGAGTTGATATAATATTTTGGCTTCCTGATTTAAATCTACCAGCTCTGTGGTAATTAAGACTTAAACATATCACATTTATACTCACTTGTAAAATATAGAATTTTAAAATACAAAATTCAAGCATATATTTTCCATTTACATTTATCTATAGTCCAGCAGATCAAGTGCCAAAAAAAAAAAAAATCTGCATATCTCTCATAACTGAATGGTTAAAAAAAAAAAAGAAAGAAATATTTTATCACAGATATTTTGGTTTCAATATTTAGAAGAAACTTGAAAGTGACTTCTTTCTATTTTCTCCTTTTTATTTCCAAATAATTTATAGCCAATATTTCAGTCTCAAACAATCTGACCATTTTGCTCCTTCCTTCGTGAGAGTTCAAAGAAAAAAAATCATTAGAGTTATTTGTCCAAAACCATTGTTTGACCAATTAACATGCCATTCCTTTGCTCAAAGTGAAAACTTCAAAGGCGATATTTTTCCAATTATTCTTCAGTTCAAAGATAAACAGAGAATGCATACTGATTATTTCACTGTGGTTTTTCAATCAATGCTTGATTATGCAGATTGTTACACTCATCCTCTGTGTTGTATTCTCACTTCACAAACATTGCAATCAACAACATCACAGTAGTTGGTACAGAAGTGATAATAGCAGTTTTCTTTTAAATGCCAAAGTTAAGCCACCTTAAGACTGATCATTGGGTAACCATTTGTAAATAAAACACTATGAGTTTCTTAGAAAGAGAATATCTCAGAACAGAAAAAAAGCAACTGAGAGAATTTTGAAAGAAATTATAAATATGAATTGTTTTGAAAAATCGTTTCAATATTTCAACTGCTTTATCAGAAGCATCATTTAACTTTGATAGTAATTTTAATTTAGCTTGATGTAAACATTAACAAAATACAGAGAAAGGCTAGATGCTACAACTAAACAAAAAGAAAATTATGAATATTTTTATTTAAATATTTGTTTGAAATTTAAGTGACTTCTGTATTTTTGAAGGAGACAAATGAGATTTGAGCAGGTGAAGCTTTTTCATGTGGAAGATTTTATAAAATAGTACAACTCCTACAAATTTAATGTCATACAACTCTGAGATTCAATTTAAAGCTTGAAAGTGAAAAATTTCAGGAAAAAACAAGCATTGTATGCATTTGTAACAGAAGGACTTGCTTTGAATTTCATGAAGAGAAACTCACATATATATATATATATCACACACACACATGAGAGAGAAATGGACACACTATATATATATATATATATATATATATATATATATATATATATATATATATATATATAAGTAAAAATTTATGAGATCAGCTGATTCGACTGAAAACTCTGACCATTATAGATACATACATACATACATATAGAGATATACACAAACATATTATACATAGACAGATACATGCATACATACATACAGAGACATGCACACACACATTTTAAACAAATTTTGTTAAATATGACAGACAAGGAAAATTTTAGTAATTTTTTATTTAGTTTTTACAGCATCTTACTTTTCCATTTGGTGGGAGTAAGGGAATGCAAAAACTGTCCATTGTCCGAAGTGCTTTTGACCGCTTCTTTAGACATTGTCAAGGTGAGTTTATTTAGGTGTTGTTAATTTCTCTTCATGTTTTGACTGTTTTTTTTTATGTTGTTTTGAATACTAGTCGGAGCACATATTCCAAGCCTTCACATATTGATAGAGAGAAATGCGCACACACACACACATTTATATATATATATATATATATATATATATCACAAACACACACAGGTGGATCAGTAAGTCTACTGTCAAGCATATAGTTATCAGGTGAATATTAATCTGAAGTTTTCACTGTATAATATTTATTCTATTCACCACTCAATTAAGTCCATTGACAAGGAAAGAGATTATATAAAAGAAATTTGTTGTATCAAATAAATATGTAACATTTGGCTGCAAACTTATAACAACTATATATACTAAAAATCCCACTTATATTGGACAGGTATAAACAGTGTGTACATAAATATCAACACTACTTAGTAATGCTCAGTTTCATGATTAAAGTGATCATCAGATTACAATCTACATTAATTACATTATTCAAACTGTTATCCTCATCTTCACTGTCATATTCATGATGTTTTGGCTGTTGTACACTGTGTCCTTCTTCAGGTGTTTGGAATTTCAAACTGAACCTTTTTTTCATCCATTGGGGAAGATTGTTCTAGTTCCACATGCCATGTCTCTTCTGGATGTCTCAGTTATTTCTCTTTAACTCTCCAAGTTTTTTTGGTTTGCCATCGCTGTAGCCTGGTATTGAGCTGACAACTATTTGGGTCTAGTTGCTGGATCTAACCAACGTCTTTATCCACTGGACTACAAGGACACATGGCCCAGTGGATAAAGATATTAGCTAGATCAAGTGACTAGGCTGGAGTGTACGACAGTCGAAATGTGAATATGGCAATGAAGCTGAGGATAACAGTCCGAATAATGAAATTAGTGTGAATAAAATAATCATAATACCTCATCTCAGAGATACAGATTATAATCTATACTGTTTATATTTCCAAATGATCACTCCCTGGTATGAAGCACTCTTCACCAACAAATAAAGAGAACTTTTAACAAATATATATATATATATATATATATAGGGTTTGATAATTTAAGAGGAAATGATAATATAAATGGTTTAAAACCAAGACCTATCAAATGGAGGATGAATCCTTTCTTGGGACAAAAGGTCATCTAGAAATACTTTGGTTGGTGTCCAGGCAGAGCAGTAAGCCCAATGGGAGAGTTGGACCCCTTAGCCTTCATGGAAATGTATCAAACTAGGAGAAGGAAAATTTTGATGTAACACCTGTGGCTTGACAACATCCAATTTTTGGTTTGACTTTTTGGATACATGCTATTCTTGCTCAGGGAATAGGATTCTCCACTTTTTTTCTTGAAAGTCATGCACAGGCATTGTTTGATATCATAAGTTTTCAATGATATCTTGCAATGGTGATACTTTTCAATGTGATGGCAGCTATCATATATATATATATATATATATATATATATATATATATATTGAAGTGATATAAAAACAAAATTGTATACAATAATAACTTGTGATACCAACTGTCAATGCAAATCTAAAGTATTTTCCATAAAATAATGAAAAAAAAAACTTCATAAAATCATTGTTTCAATATATATTTTCATAATTCATGAGAATAGGAAATGTAATTATAGCCCAAACAACAAAATTATGCTATATTTTCTGTGGTCCATTTAGATAGACAGAGGTCATATGCATATATCATTCATTTCATATTTTTGTGAGAGTCAAAACAACTATTCTCCATAATCTAACAAGATTTTCTGCTTTCAACAACTGGAATACTCAAACTATTATATCTGATTCACTTAACTGTAATGCATTGTTCAGATTTTAGCTGTAATTTTTAAATCCAAAGAGAATGTCTTGTGAGTGTTAGCAGTGACAAAGCTCTGAAAGGCTAATTTGAAGGTTATCTAATTTTGAAAATGAGAACAAAATTGAAAAGCTCTTGGTTACTCAAGAAAAGGTCATCAACAGTTCCTAAATTTTATTTTTGCCAATCACATTTACTCAACATATAAATACATCACTTTCATTGGTAATTAATAAAAAAAAAAAAAAAAAAAAGTTCCTTTACATTTGTTTTGCTTGATTTTTAGCTTCATAACGAATCTTTTGCTCTTCTTTTCAATAAAACTAAAAGGGAAAGAATTCATTACAGATAATAGATATTACTGGCTGCTCAATGTACAAAATAGCAGGACACTTAAAGAGCAAAATAAAAACCAAACACAAAGCAGCAAAATTAAGAACAAAATTGGCAGTTTCTTTCTCAGTTCTTAACTCATTGACTTAGACAGTAAAAGATGAATAGAGGGCATTATTAAGTTAAAAGATGATAATTGTAGAAGACAAAAGGAAGACATTTAAAAAAAAAAAAGAACCATAAAAAAAAAGATTTCAATCATTAATTCAGCTAACATAACACCTAAATGCAATTCCTATCTTGACAGTTGGATATTATCATTATAATCACCATCATCATGCCATGTCCATTTTATTTAAAAGCAATGTTAAATAAACCCATAATGATTACTTCATTTTATTCAAGTTCTTTTGCCATAATTTCTTGTTACATCATTTTCATTGATTTTAATCAGATTTAAACTTTACCTATTCACATGTACATTTTGTTTATTTTCTTCTGTGCCATAGAAACATAACTAAGTTTGTCTTTATTTCTGAGATGAGGTCGATCAGTTATGTGCCATGCATGATACATGCTTAGGCAGTTATCTTTTGAAATGTGACTGACAAGGCAGATTTTTTTTTTCCGCAGTAGGTTGTCACTTCCTTCTGCAGTAGACCAGTTGCCTTCCAGGGCTAAAGAATCCAGTCTGGCCTTCTATTCACCCATAGTTGGGTGAAGAAGAAGAGGATTCATACCTTTCCCAAGGGTATTAGCACGTAAGTGAATGTCATGTATTCGACTGGAATTCAAACTCGGCTCTCTGATTCCTCAATTCGAGCCACTATACATTACTCCACTGTGCCTCCTTGTTGGGGCGCACCCACCTTCTCAAGAGAATGGACTGATCTCTCTATGATATAGGTCAGTGCTAGAGAGATCATAGAGTGAAGATCACGAGATCAGGTGACCATTGCATTTCTGTCTCTCTACTGGAAGTTACCGTTGGACTTTAGACTCTTGCTGATTGTTACTACTAACCTGCGTTCGTTATTACTAATCACTCTGTTGTTAAATACCTCTTCAAACATACCAGTATTTTTCCCGACATATGTGTTTGTCCTTATTTGAATACACACACGCAGGAACACTCCCAACATCTCAACACTCCTGATGAGGTATTATAACTATTTATACTATTTACATTGTTTGGGTTGTTGTCCTCATCTTTATTATTATATTCCCAATGTTTCAGACATTGCAAACTCCAGCCTTCTTCAGGATCTGTCTATATTTCTGGGATGAGGTATTTTAACTATTTATACTATTTATGTTGTTTGGACAGATGCCCTTATCTTTATTGCTATATTCACAACATTTCAGCCACTGTACACTTCTTCAGGTGATATACGTTGGAATTATCATGAATATGACAATGAAGATGAGAACAACAGTCTGAACAATGTAAATAATACAAGTAATAACTAAATCTATGTAAATTTATTTACATTTATACTATCATCCTCATGGAGGCACAGTGACATAATGGATAGCAGCTTGGATTGAGAAATTGGAGAGCCGAGATCGAATACCAGACAAATCTATTACATTCACTTATGTGCTAATACTTTTGGGAAAGTTATTAATCCTTTTCTTCTCCCTCCAACTATGGCTAGATAGTGGAACATACTGGGCTCTATACTGGGTCTGTTTCACAGATGTGTAAGTAAGCTATTTATAGGTAAATGGTTTAAAAAATATCAACTCTCCACCTATTAAGCACAAAGATATACCAATATATCTTGAACAGAACAAAAGTATAAGTAATTTTGTGCTTTTTTCCAAGGATATTTGTGCTAAGCAAACACAAGCAAACTTTAAAGAGCTTCAGCCATACTTTAAATTTTGTTTCTTAATTCTGTTTGCCAAGTTGATAAGCATTATGTCAGCTCGACATTGCACAGGCACATGCCTAAATCGCATAAACACAAAATGCTTTTATTATCCTAAATATGTAAGGAATTATGGCAAGAGAAATCCTTCAGAACTTTATGTTATCAGGTGTTGCAACAATGCATATCAAATGTATAACTAAACGATATGAAAAAAGGTGGATGAGAATTCAACACAACAGGACATATATAGGGAATTCCATTAACATGGACAGATTTTAAATGTGACTTAAGTTTAAGCGCCTAATGATTTTTTTTTCTTTCAGATGTAACAACTTCAGTCTTTGGCAATTTCAACCATGGAAAGATTAACAATCAAACAACATGTCAAAGTTATCGAAGTCTATTATGAAAATGGACATTCAAACGAAAATGCGTTTTGCAATTGGTTAACATAATCGACCAACCAAGAGTACAATTGGAAAAATTGTTCGTAAATTCAAACAAACTGGGTTGGTGGCAGAGCTCATTTATGCTGTTCAGCTGAAAACATTGCTGCAATGCATGAGAATGTGGCCGAAAATCCAGATCTCTATTCGTCATCACATGCATGAATTGAACCTCTCCACAAAAATGTTACATTGAATTTTGACAAAAGATATGTCTCTACTCGTTTACAAAATTCAATTGGCACAAGGACTGAAACCAGCTGACCATTTGGAGAGCCATGCATTTGTCAATTGGGTGCATGAGCAAAGACAAGCCAATGAAGATTTTTCCTTAAAAATCCTCTTTAGTGATGAAGCCTATTTTTATCCTGGTGGATTTGTTAATAATTAGAATTGTCACATGTGGGCTGATGAAAATCGAAGGAAGATTGTTGAAAAGCCACTGCATTCACAAAAGGTCACTGTTTGGTGTGCATTTTTTGCTAGCACAATCATTGGTTTGTATATTTATAAATTTGAACGTCCATTTTCATAATAGGCTTCGATAACTTTAATACGTTGTTTGATTGTTAATCTTTCTGTGGTTGAAATTGCCAAAGACTTAAATTGTTGAATCTGATGCTAAAACTTAATTCACATTTAAAATCAGTCCAAGTTATTGGAACATACTATATAAGACAATTTAGAAATTTTTTTTACCATGAAATTATTCAACAGTGACATCATTAACAGAAAAAGAATTTTATTAAATAATAACAAAATCTAAATGATAGAAAAGATTTAATTGGTTTGTGTTTTATGATTTATCAGTCTTTTGCAGGTTATTTGAAGCTAATCTAAGTCCAAGTTTTAGAGAGGGGTTACCTAAAGTTAAAAAATCTGCCAGCCATTAGCCGGCAAGGTAGATTAGGGAAAACATGCTAACATTTTAAGGAAACTTTATTCAGTAATTGGTTAATTTTTTTATTATTATTATTGAATATATGATAAAAGACTTAAAGTAGATTGAGTGATTCATTCATTTTTTATGGTTTATCAACACTTTGCAGGTTATTTAAGTCCAGAAAATATTTTTAGATTGCACGAATTTTTTGAAGATAATGATTTACTGATAAGTTCTACTAATTAACCCATAGCTGGGAGAAGAGGTGGATTCCTATCTTTCACAAGGATATTTGTACATAAGTGAATATAACAAACCCAACTCAACTCTGATTTCCAATTCTGAGCTGTTATACATTACACCACACACACATACATACATACATGCTTACTACACCTGGTATTCCCAAGCAGTCACCCATCTAGGTACTGACCAGGCATGATGCTGCTTAACTTTGCTGATCATATAAGATATGGGAGTAAGAGAGAAGAAACATGATTTACATTAAATGTCTGTATAGAAAGTATATTGTAACTATTTTAGAAGAACTGACAAGAGAGAACTGGTGTATATAAAGTGTAAAAAGGTTTCTGTCTTTCCTTAGGCTTTGAATTCAGAGTCTAGAGTTTTTCTAGACTGTTTACCAAACAAGGCCAATGAGCCCAGTCTGATCACAGCTAAGGGGAAAAGAAGAAATGAAACCAAAACCTTTCCCAAGGGTATTTGTGCCTAAGTGAATGAAATGAACTATAACTGGAATTCAAAATTGGCTTTCTGATTTCTCATTCTGAATCATTATTCATTATACACCCATCTTTTATATATGAGTATCTGCTATAATAACATTTGAAGTAATAAAAATGTTGAATAAAAATTAAAACCATTAATACTTTAGAAAAAAAAAATATATATATATATATATATATATATATAGATGCCCCTGAAAAATTTATTTCAGTTGAGCTCTTTAGGGAAGGAAATGTGAGTTTGTAAACAGTGACTATTACAGCTGCTAATGTAAGACTCTTCAGTAATGTGAATAGAGTCCTCTCAGTCACTGTGTTTTTATCTAAAAATAAATATGCTTAAAATTCACCTTCTTCCCTGTTGTGTGCCAATGGCTTAGGGGTAAAATCTTCAACTGACACCAATTCAGCTGGGTTTCGATCCTAGCTGGAGGCTATCGGACATCTAGCTACACTGATGAGTTGTGATACAGCAAAACAGTCTGTCTATGGATGACTATATATATATATATATATATATATATAAGACAACATGGAATAATTTATATTATATATATATATATATATATATATATATATGTGTATATATATATATTTCCAGTTAGATAATATGTAAATCATTGCTAATGGGTTGTGACCAAATCATGTGAATCCAACTGAAATGATTCAGAACACTTAATCATAATGAGCAGTGATCCTGAAAGTTAAAACAATGAATTTGTCACTGTCAATTTGAAAACTGGACTGTCTTTGAAGGAAAAAGAAAAAAAGTTTTAATTAATTAATTGTAATTAAGGAATGATGAAGGCAAAATTGAAACCAAAACAAAGGATGAGGAATCAAGGTAATGAACTGCTATTGGTAAAATTGGAGGGGGGGGGGGTTGGTTTTTTTAATTCAACTCAATTAATAAATAAAGACACTCTTATTATTGCATTTTGAAATTAAATTTTTCATCTCTGTGATTAACTGAGAAGTGTTGGATTAAATGCACTAACAAGGAAAGAGATTACATTGAAAATTTAATATCTGTATAAAAGAGAATCATATATCTATGCATAATATAAGAACTTTAGGTATATTCTTCTTACTATCAAATCCTGAAGTGTTCACTTTTTTAAAATTTTCTCTGATAACATTAAAAAAAATCAACTCTTACTAATGAATACTAGTGTACCCATGCTGTCAAAAATTATTGAAATTGTTAAAGTTTTAATGATGAGATTCAATGAAACAAAAGTCTTGAAACAATGTATTAAGATTCAATAAAACAGAGATAAAGAATTCACAACTAAAATAGAGGCCAATGAAGCATTTAATTAATCTGTTTCATTTATATTTTTTAGATGTTAAGTGGTATCTATGATTCATTAATTACTGCTGGTATTATATAAATCACTTTTTGCTCAATATCTTTTCATGTTAAAAATTTTTCATGTTTAATGTAACAGTAAAATGGAAATATCTCTTGCAAGAAAAAGATTAGCAATAGAATGACAAAGATGGTTATGAAAAAGCCTATTACAAGTTGAAGCAAGACAATCACTTAATAGACAAAGGTATCTGAGTGCCTTACATGAAAGGCTTGAACAAATAAGACTGCAATCTAAGAAACATAAGAGTAAAAGACCTGATCAATCAATTGTTTAATTTTGCTTAGGAAATAATTATATGTAATTCTAAATGCAGATAAATATTCTATTTGTATAAATTATTCAAATATCTAAGGGAAGCAATCACTCAAATTTACTAACTTAAGCTGATTTACAGACTTCCCACTACAGAAAGTACAGGGAATATATACATAAATATACACTGATAATTATTATCTGGTTTGAGGATATAAAACTATTTTTACTGAAAGACAAATTGATTTTGTTGTCTGTTTTTATGCAAATAGTTATATTAATTATCTGTTTTTCCATTGTTTTATCATGAAAAAATGCTTTTTAGATTACCTTCATTAATGGAAGATTGTAGTGGAGTGTGAAGCTGACAGTCACCATGCAGTGTTGATACCTATGTTCACAGTATATATATATATATATATATATATATATACATACACATAAACACTATAATTGATATTGAGAAGTTACCTTAGAAATATAGCATATTTTAAAGAAAAAAAAGAATATATATATATTAAGAAGAAGAGAGAAACCGCAAACATTTTTGGTTGTAATGTGGATATTTTTTTGTAAATATATGCTTTATTTTCCATAAAAAAATACACATTACAACCAAAAATGTTTGTTGTTCATCTCTTTTTAAAATATACACTTATCTCTTGTTGTAAAAACTATAACCTCTTCCATATTCCATTTTATATATATATATATATATATATATATATGTGTGTGTGTGTGTGTGTGTAAGGGTAATTGAACCTTACTGGGTTGCAGCTGAGTGGTCTAAAGCACATCAGATCAGATGTTGGTTTCTCCTATAAAGGGGGATACAGGTTCAAAATTTGACAGAAGTTTGGATTTCTTATGCCTCTCAAATGTGTAAACCAGGAGACATAATTTACATTGTTTTAAAAAAAAAAAAAAAAAAAAAAAAAGGGGTGTCTACTCAAACATGGCTTTCATCAAAATAATGTTTTCAGTAATAGGAAATATATATTTACACATGTGCCTCTTTTGGAAGAATATACTGTTTGAAGATTAAAAAAAAAAAATAAAACTGACAACTCAAGAGGAATATGAATTTGTTTATTTGAATCTCCAGGAGAGTGACTCATTGTGCCTTCTCTAACATTTACATCTGACACGAAGTGGAAAGATTATATTGAAGCAATCTGGTAGGAAAGTTGGCAAGACAATTTTTCTTTTCCAGAATCTATCTTACATATTAACAAGTCTACCATTCATCCATGCTTTGAATATTTCTGCCACATATCTGGTCTTCTGCTATATATCTAGAGATTCTTGAAAAATCCAAAAAAGAATATGCAATGTTATTGGTCCTGTTCTGGCATCTCGGCTTCAGTCACATTTCCATTACTGCAATGTAGTTTTCTTGTACTATTTCTATGAATACTTTCATTGTAATTATCTTCTTAATTCTTATCCTTTTATAGTTTTCACTTCTTAATAATATTTTCCTCATATTCTCTAACACTCAATAACCCCCTTGTATCTTAGTGACTTTATTGCCTTGCCTGGGGGTGAAAAGATTACAAAAAATAAAAAAAATGCAATATTTACTCAAAGCAGGGGAATATTCATCATCATCATCATCATTCCCTTGATTTTTGTAATCATAGGTGAGGGGGATCTGAATGCAGAAGCCACACTAAATCTCCTCCACAACAGTCTATAAATGACAGCTATCAGCAATTCTGGTATAGTCATACCTGTCCATTGTTTGACATTGTCCAACCAATTTATATGTTAGTGTCCTTTTACCTTCAACAGTGCCTTGCACAGGCAGTTGTATCCAAAGCACACCATTTTTCTCGGTTTGACACTGGCAAAAAGAGGTTCCTGGTAGCCCACAAAACTTTCAACCCTTTTCCATATAGACTCATTGATTTTATGTTCCCAAAGGAATGTGCCAAGGAGTTTTCACATGCATTTGTTCTCAAATGCTTGGATTCTTCTCTCTGTTTCTGCCAACAGTGTCCATGAGATGAAAATTCAGAGTGGCTAAATTTTTTCAATGAGAAAAGCACAAAGAACAAGAAAATAAAAAGATTCTTTATAGACTTCTGAATATTCTTGATTTATACTAAACAGTTAACATTGCCAATGCTATTAGTTAAAGAGAGACCAAAAAACTAAAGAACAACATGGGAAATAAGGAAGTTGGATGATTTTTAGACCGAAGTGTAGAATGAGTCAGAAGCTGACAATAGTCACTTGATACTTTGTGCAGCCAATCAGGTAAACATGTTTCCCCAAGTGAGTTTATAGCCAGTTAGTAATTGTTTTATGAGACTTTTCTTTTTCTTAGAAGACAAAAATATAATAAAGAAAACTAAATGCTTTCCCAGTGCCATATTGTCCAAATGTTTTGTCGTTAAGCTTTTTTTTCTTTAATAAATGCTGGATACAATAACAGTGTTGTTCTATTTCTGTTCTCTGTGATAATGATAAAGGTTCTTTCTTGTCATTAATATCACCATTTTTAACGCATTTGATATAATAAAAGATAAATATGAAATAGCAACACTTTATCATTTTATACAATCTACTATATAATGTTATTTTTTTATTAGATTTTTACATACTTGTAAGATTTGTAATGCCACAGAATAAATATAAAAACTACAAACTATTATTTCTGTTTATGTTATTTATATTGTTCAGATTGTTTTTCTCATCTTTATTGTCATGTTCACCACGTTTCGGCCATTGTACACTTTGGCCTTCTTCAGGTGATTGGAATTTCAAACTGAACTAAATAATTACAATACTGCATCTCAGAAATATAGACAGATATCATTCCTGTCTAAATTTCTGGGATGAGCTCTCATTATTTACCTTATTTACACTAACAGTATTGTCCTCATCTTTGTTGCTATTATGTAAGAGAAGGCATGATGGTGTAGTGGTTAGCACCTCCGATTGAGGAACCAAGTTCAAATTCAAGTCATATCCATTACATTGCTAATACTCTTGGGAAAAGTATGAATCTTCTTCTCCCCCCAGCTATGGGTAAATAACAGGACAGACTGGCTTCTATAGCCTTGGATGGCAACTATTCTACTAGGAAAAAATCTGCCTCATTAGTTATGCATCAAACGATACACGATTACCTAAGTGTGTATCACGCATAGCACATAAGTGACATAGCATTTCAGCTGTTTTGCCTTCTGACCTGTATCAGGTGCTTATTGGTCTGGTAATCCTCAGTAAATTTTGAAATGATTATTTAATTTAAAATATACTTTTAATTATTACTGTTAATATGATTCACACTGATGAGATGTGAAACTGTAAAACAGTCTGTGGATGATGATATAAGCTCCTGAAAAAAATAACTAAATTGGTCGAGCACTGTGGGGAAAAGTGTGCAAATTTGTAAACAGTTACTATTACTGTTGATAATGTAAGACTCTCCAAATTGAATTAAGTTCTTTTGGTCACTGGCATGCTTATGAAAAAATAAATATGTAAAAATTCACCTTTCTCTCTGCCGGGCATCCATACCCTAGCGGTAAGAATTTTCAACTGATGCCAAATCGGTTGGGTTTCAGTCCTGGCTTGAAGTGATTGAATGTCTAGACACACTGATGAGCTGTGAAACTGTAAAACAGTCTGTCTGTGGATCACTATAACCATTTTCGATTCTCACCCATCGATGTGCAGTTGAAATGCACTGAAACCAAGTTACATCTTTGTAGTGAGTAAAATGGTTTTGTCTATATGATAAAATTATAATAAAGGAATAATTATCGGTATCAAGCCCTCTTTTGGATTAATGCTGTGAATGTTGGAATTTATATATTACTTTTGTTCTCATCATATATATATATATATATATATATATATATATATATATATATATATATGTGTGTGTGTGTGTGTGTGTGTGTATCAAAGGTAAGAAAGCTCACTAAAATGTGAAAATTAAGGCATTCTCCCATCTTATTTTGCTGATGTATAAGAAATGAAAAAAAAAAAAACATAATCACATTGGCTATCAATAAGAAAGGAAAAAATAACAGACCGGAAATGCTTATCATATTTATATATGTGTTAAGTATATACTTATCTATCAGAATACATGTCTCCATATCTATATGTGAAATAATCACAGTGGCTCATTTTCCAATTTCTGTCATATTGTAAAAAGGTCTTTGATGTTATTTTAGATAATATCTGGAGGCATTTTGGTATCGCAGAAGAGAATCATGAAATCATACCATCATGTTATATTTTCAGTTTTGCCGTCTTGTAAATAAAAGAACTTTTCTTAAAATATTTTTGTTAAAATTACTGGTGTTTGATATCATGGAAGATAAACAGCTGAGAGATTTGCTTTATATCAGAGAATATGAGAAAGTAGAAACATTTCAGAAAGCATTGATTATTTAAAGGAATCTGCATCTATTCATATGCTTAGAAAAATGACAAATGCCAGGTGGTATGAAATGGAGTTGACATTAGATTTCTTTTTGTTAAATGTCCGAAAATTTTTAATCACATGACTTTTTTTTCATTTCCCCTCAAAGAAGGTGATGAGACCACTAAGATGCAAGAGCCTACTAGCAATTAAAGAGAATGAGAATTTAGAAAAGAAACCAGAAACCTGATCCTATACAGGAAATAAGGGATAAATCTCTACTCCTGTCCAAAGGGTGTAGGAAAACAAGCAATAAGTGAACCTATGTACTCCTATCCTAGGTTTTTGGGGATCATTGTATTAAACTTTACTCTGCTTGTCCAGTAGAAAATGGTTGACCACTCAAGAATTATAGACATTTTAATGAAATAAGAATCTAAAGCAAATTGAGTGTACACTATCTGAAATGAAACAAGGAAGCAATGATAGAAAAATTAGTTTGGACAAAGCAATAGAACATATTCTTTAAAACATTCTGACAAAAGATAAGAGCTCTCTGACTAAAATGATGTTCCTCCATTAATATCTATTTGTCAAACTGGACATTACAATGTGAATATTCTTGGAAATATAATATTCTTCATATAATTATTGTGAAGCTGTTCTTTTTTTTTCCCCTTGATATCTTCAACTTTGAATAGGAAAGTATGGAAAATATCAAAAATGTGAGAATCAGATAAAAAATAACTTTTTATCTACATTGATAAAGAGCACATCTATTTTTCTTAAAAATTTTTTAAAAAATATCTAAAAGTGGAGAAGGTACTAAACAAATTTTAAAAAAATTAGTTATGTTGTCAGAACATGAATAATTGCTGTTGTAAATGAAAACAGCTTCTGCAATATGGTGCAAAAATTTTAATAAATATTTGGCTCAGAATAAGCAATAAGATAGAAATGTTGTTGATCCAAATCAAGTGGAAATATTCTTAAAAGATTTTGCCAATTAATTAGCATTCCCAGCATAGAATGTCTGCATGTGGTGTCATCATTTTTATCTCACTTCTTTGTTTATTATCATGACGTGTGACCAGCTCTTGGCTTGTCTATATCCTTATTCTCAAATTTTCTAAGAAAATGAAATGACAAATATAAGTATGATAGTTCCATTTCTATTCTCCACCATATTGCTAAGAGGTTTGATCAAATTCTCGATGTTGTTGTATATAAATATGAAACCATTGTTTTTTCTTGTTCCTTATCATTAAGGCCAAAATTGGAGTACTGCTGCCATCTATGGGCAGGAGCTGTCCAGTCTTCATTTTTTAGTCTCAGTAGAGTCCAAAAGCATCTATACATCCATGTTGGTGACAAACTATTTTTCAATCTGCAATATCTTTCATACAGAAGAAATGTTGAAAGTCTCTTGCTGCTCTGCTGCTTATTCCATGGAAATTGTTCAGACCAACTATATTCTTTAGTTCCATAAGTTTTAAACTTCATTGCTAAGGTGCACCATGCCCCACACACTGTGGTGAATCACCCTCATTCCCTTCATATTCCATTGGTGAGATGTAAGTTGAGCAGCTTCTTCCCACAAACTGCAGCCTTGTGGAACCAACTCCCAAGAGGTTGTTTTCATGGTCACTACAATCTTAACCTGTTCAAATCTATGGTTAACCATTATCTTCCAGATATATCCCTATAAACTATGTCTCTTACTCTGTAACCCTCTACCTTGAGTGGCTCTTGGGTCTTTTTTGTAAAGCCCAGTTGTAAGAGAGACACTGTAAATCACAGATACAATAATAGTAATGCCTTTGAACAATCCTCAGTCAGATGCTGCTAATTCCCATATATATATATATATATATATATATATATATATATATCTTTCCTTTATCCATCACGTGATCTAATTATTTTAAGATGAGGTTGACTGTGCTTGCTCTCTGGTGATCCATGTTCAAACCCAAGTGTTGGCAGCGACACTTTATTCCTATATGACAGTCTTGTACAGAGTGAAAATATTACATCACTGTAAAAAAATAATAACAAGCTATAAAACAAATACTGAATGTTAAAGTACTGCAAGTTAATTTTATCTTGCCAACGTGTATAGTACAAAAAAACTGCTTTTTAAGCAAACTTTGAATGTAGTTCATGAATTTGTTTGCATCATAAACATATGGATTAATAAACATTGCTGAAATTGAATTTCAATTTTAAAAACTTTTGATCTGTAAGTTAATATGAAGCCCCTGCTTAAAGAGTTTAAATAACTTGTAAACAAATCTAAATACATCCAGAGTTCTTTTATCATGAATTGACTTATTAAGTTTCCACACTTTTCATCTTTAGCTTCAACCTCTTAAATAAGAAATGAAAAAAAAAAAAAACAAATATCAAATCAATCAGTAATGAAAATAATTGTCCTTAATTTATTTATCACATCAAAATTAAAAATAATTTGCTAACTTCACAAGTCTATAGCTGAAAAACGATATCACAAATCTTATCTTTAACCTTTTAACACCTTAAGGTAACTTTCTTTGTCATTTCTTTCATTGGCTTTTCTTAGATGCTACAGTTGCAATGTTAGACATAGAAGTTGAGTCATTTTCTCAATATTTCTAAACAGATGCTATCAGAAAAAATTGGATAAATTCTCTAAGGAAGCTGCTAGCATTTTTCTTCACTTCAATTTCTCAATAGATAACTTAATTCCTCATCTTTTTCTAAAAGACTTTTATTTTATATTCCTATAATTAGTTTGGCATAAGGCCATTAAAAACACAGTACATGCCTTATCTGAACTAATAAACATTTAAGCAAATGAAGACTGTAGGCTTTAGCAAGAACAATTCTTTTTTTTAACCTTGTAGACTTGATCATATAGGAACCAGTGACCAGTGTTTCAACACGATGTGGCCATAAACCTAATTATTAAGGAAGGAGAACAATAAAAAGAAATAAGAAGACAAAAGATAATGATTGACACTGTATTGAAATTTTTGAAGATCGAAATTAACATGGAACCCAGAAGGTGGAAGAGAGTTACACAAGTGTGATATGTCCCAGAAAGGGATATATTTGAACGACGTAGCTAAGTGGTTTTGGCTACTATAACCAAGCAGAATATGGTAGCAGTAATCAACTGGTATGCGTCGTAGTCGCAGGTAAGAAGTGTAGATCAATGGTATAGTCCAATGGGAGTTGTTATAGACTTAGCTCTCAGACTAAGGCTCTGTCATACCTACACGTCCGTTGGTATTTATGATGGACACCAGCCAATCATATTCCAGTGAGGGGGAACACAGGTGTACGCATATTCCATTATATCAAAGTGAAAAGTGCGAGAGATAATAAATTATGTGGTCAAAAATGGAAAATAGAAAAATTGTGACAACTCATAATATATATATATATATATATATATAAAATTTCTTTTTTAAATATTGAACCTTGATATTGAAAATGTTGAAAATATTAAATTTGTAGAAAAACCATTAATCTCGTGCAAGTATCCAAAAAGTAATATTGAGATGCAACTTTCTGGGCTTTCAAATGCATTTATGAGCAACAAGCTTTTCTTCATGTTTTTTTTTTTTTTTTTCCTAAAATGCAGTTCCCTAAATTCAAAAGATTTCCTTGAGTTCTGAACATTATCTCTCTTAGATTGAATTTTAAAAAAATCAGCTAAAGAAGGGCTTTAACTGAAAATAACTCTACTCTTCTCTACAGACTTCTTCATTCATAAAAGATGAGATAACCTAGAAATTTTCTCATCTAAAAATAAGCACCACAAATGTTAGAAAGCAAGAGCTCTGTTGATGAAGCAAATTCATAATTCTTTGTTAAAGAATTCTTCAGTTGTTCAGCCTTTTACTTCATATACATGATTTTAGAGTTTATTATGCAAGTCAATGTTTTCATAATAAAACTGATATTAAAACAACAAATACTAGAATATAATTTTTTAAATAAATATATCCTGTATATTTCAAATTAGTTATTTTTTATTAGAAATATTTACAATAACACATCTGGTGATGTGATATTTTATTATGCAATTCATGGTTTGTTCACTCATATTGCAATGTGTAGCTAACATGAAGGTTATCAGTGTAATAAAGTTGAATCAGTGGAGTTTAGGTTGAATTCACTTGTGTACTAATGGCCTTCGGAAAGGTATAAACAGATTTCTTTTCTCTTCAGTTAGGCTGCAGGGTTCATTGGTCTCTTTTAGCTCCGGATAGCAGCCTATGTAAGAGAAGGATCACCCTTAATTCAAACTAGGGAGATGTCAAACAGCTGTCATGATACATTACCGATAATAAAGAAAATGGAATCAGTGAAGAGCCAGGATCACCTAATAACTAAAGGTACAGTAAAGCCACCAAGACAACGATCACCAAGTGAAAGAATAAAGCAAAAGAGAAACATTATTAAGAAGCAGAACAATTATTAATATCACTCTGAAGGAATTGCAATCAAGAGTTGGAGTGAGGGCAATATGGTTAAGTATGAGTTTAGCTTAAAATACATGATTTAGGATAGGGTTAGTTAGTGAACTGACAGTATGTGTTATCTATTAAGTTATAATTTAGTGTAAGTTCAGATACTCCCATGAGAATAAAGTTTATCCTTATCATATAGGGATTATTCATAAGCAAACAAAAAATATATATGGTGCCCCACAAAACCATATTCAGATAAATTATTTTCTTAATGCATCAGATACTTTGCATGGACATGGCTGAATTCAGATCTGGTCTTCTGACAGGGCAGACATTTTGATGAATAGTGCCAAAACTATAAATGACAATCTTTTATCACCATGAGCTCTACATCTCCTACTGGGAATGCAGGGGATTCAAGTAGTTAACAAATGGAAGAGACATTTTGAATTAAAAGTACCATTTGGTTCAAAAACAATCTTCTAAGTTGGAGATATTTTTTTTACTATTTATTTTAATTTTTCGAAATGAGTGTGGTGCTGCCTTAATTTCCTATCATCTTCCATTATGTACTAAACCTAAACATTAAAGCTAAGTATAGTTACAGATCATGATTTTTTTTTTTTAATTTCAGATATATGAAGATTTCTATTGGTCATCTGGAGGATATAAATTCTATAGAGGAAAAAAGAAGGTGTAAAATTATTATTGAGTGATGAGAAAACAACTTTAAAAATTGTGAAAATAGTGAACAGAGATCATAGAACAACAAAAAAAAAAGATTAACGAGAGAAGAAGAAAAAAAGGAACACTGACTTTAAGAATGTCATGAAAAGAGAGAAATTTTCAAAGAGAATAAACAAGAAAAGTAGATTGCCAGTAAGAAAAAAATCAAAAAATTAGTGTTGTGAATATAAACAGAGAAAACAGATGCAACATTAGATTAAGTAATTAAAGCAGCCAAATAGTAACGTTCAAGTGAACATTACAAAGAGACATATATAAGATAGGTGAAGAAGTACATGTAAACTGATTTATCAACAGCAATTTTATGTGATGAATGTAGAGCTACAAAGGATGATTCCTTCCTGGAAATAGTCAACCAAAATAACTTAGAAGACAACAATGTTTGGGGTTTCTAATGTTAGCACAAAAATTATAGGTCTCTTCACAGTTGATATCAGTATCAAGATAAATGCATAGAATTAATAACAGTGTTGGAGATTGGTACAGTTATAACCAAAAAGCATTATGCTGAAGAATATATTCATAGAAGACAGTGCTTACTTGCATTCTACCCATGTTGGCAAAAATCTTTTCAAAGATACCAAATTAATGGAATGGCCTTCAGCCTCTCCAGATTTTAATCTAATAGAAAACTTGTAGTTAATCAATGAAAGAGATTTATATGAGAATGGAAAACAATATTCAAGAAAAGAATGAATTTGAGAAGTAATAAAAACTGCTGCAAATAATGTTAAATCTGAAAGAGTAGAATTGTTAAAGCCTATATTACCTTGTAAAATAAAAACAATTTATCTAGGTATATGGAATACTCACTTCATCGAATATGTTTCTCTGGCCAATGTCTTTTTGAAATATTTATGAATAAAAATTTACATCACTTTTTGCATAAAATTTGACAGCTCATCAAGCAATTTATTATCAATAATTTTTAACAAGAACAGATGTTATAGGCCGAGTTCTACATGATGTATTGCTCATATAAATATATCCACAATGTTCTACCAACATCAGTTGATTAATACCAATTTTATTGAAAACATTGACTTTTATAATAAAATCTGTCATCATGTACAACTTCATTGGATTTACCATTTACTGTATCTAGATGCTGTTGTCAAGTACAGATGACTGAACAAAATATCCATATTGCTTCGCAAGTTTCTAGAAGTCACGAGTAATCTCTGTTTTCAGCTACAATACTCTTTTCTATTCTGACTATGCATTGATATTTTTTTTTTTACTGACTTCCTTTTTTTTCCTGTTCAGAACTGACAACAGTTAAACATTAAAACATTTTCTCAAAGTTTTTTTTTTTTTCAGGTTTCTTCTGGAAAAGCATTCTTTCCATGGTAACAAAAACATGCATTGGATAATTGGATTACTACACAACTACAACCACTGCTGATGTCATCCTCTTATGACTTCTCTGTCACACATTTAAGAGTGAATAAAAGATAGAACTGGAGTAAGACAGGCCGAGTATTATGTAATTTGTATTATACATGAAATATGAGATTGCATGAGATTACCTGTGAGATTTGTGAATCAGCAATTGATGGCCATAATATCTGAATAAGTCAGCATTAAGAAGGAGTGCAAACTCTAAAATTCAGTATACAAAGCAGAACAGATAAGTGTAAGACTAACCAGTCTCAGTAGTACACATTTTGTTTTTTAATCAATTCATCCCAAGCAAGGTGATAATGCCACTAAGATGCAAGTGGTTACTGGAAGTGGAAAAGAACACAACAAAATATTCTGTAAACACCAATGAGTAAAAAGAATTTTACTACAAATAAATTAATTTTAACCATCAAAAGATATGAAGATTAGTCAAAAGTTAATGTCTGTTCTTCATTTATTACAATATATTTAATAGCAGAATTATCCAAATTATACCAAATTAGTAATTCTTACAAATATATTCGTCCATGCATTGAATATTGCTGCCACATATGGTCTGGTGCTTCTGCTATGTATTTAGAGATTCTTGATGAAATACAAATCTGGAATGTTATGGTTCATGAACTGGCATCTCAGGTTCAGTCATTTTCCCACCACTCTAACACAGCTTCCCTTTCCTATAAATATTTTCAAGGTAATTGTTCTGATGAACTTTGCTCTGTGGTACCTAGACTTTATGAATTTAAATTCAGTACTATATTGGTAGCAAGAGCTCAACATTCTACAGTTGAAATGGCTAGATGTAACTCTAAGTTCTATGCTAACATTTTCTACTCTTGTTATATACCATACCTATGAACACTAATGGGTATGTGGGGCTTATATGCTGTCTAAGTAGTCCAGTGGTTTACCTAAAAAACATGACAGTAGCAGATGCAACAAGATGTTGGCATGCTAATTTATTTTGTTAATGTTATAAAGATTACCATTTTATTTCCAACCTCCATTTTGGTTATTCCTCATTCAGTAACCTTCTCTAGGTTAGAACAACTCACATTTCCAACTTGATTTCTGGTTAATTTTGATCTTCAAAAATCTAAATGCAATGTCAGTCATTGTCTTCAATTTTCTTTCATTGTTCTTTTTCCTTAGTATTTTTCTCATATTCTCTCACACAAAGTAACCCCCTTGTGCCTAAGTGACTTTTTACCTTGCTTGGGGTGAAATGATTAAAAAAAAAATATAATTAATTGAAATTCTGTAAGAGGTTAACCTCATATATGATAGTCATGTTGAAAGTAACAACTATTCTTCATGAATTCCAACAGATATATTAGTAGAATCACACAAAGCATACCAGTATGAACACAAAATACTCAGGATTCAAAATCTTTTCTTTCCTTCTCAATTATGATACTACACCTATGAATGATGGCATGTATAACTGCCTTATATAAGATTATAGGCAACTTTCTTAGTGCTGTGCATCTTGTCTTTTCATCTTATCTCAGAACCACTGCTTTTGGAAGGTGCTATTTATGTTGTGAATTGCCAGGAAGAAGATATTTTTCTCTTGGGCTTTCAGACTCTTTATATGTTTTAGAGCTAATAAAAAGCAAACAAAAACTGTAGTAATTCCGAGTAATATTTTTTCTGAAATTCTGGGATAAGAAGTTACCATTATTTACACTATTTATCTTCAGATGGTTGTCCTCATCTTTGTTGTTGTTATCGCAACATTTCTTCAGGTGTCTATTGATCTGGGTAACCTATAGGGAATTTTGAACTTAACTTTTATTTAATCTTGTTCCACTTCTCATTTCTTGGTATATCTCATCTAATTCTTTTTTTTATTTAGTGCTATTCCGTTATTGCTGGACTGTTTCCACTGAGTGCATTGCCTGACCCAGGGATTGAACTCACAAACACTATGTCACTAAATTCACAAACCAATGTTTTGACCTACTAGACTATTTTCCCATATGACAATTTGCAGTAGTTAACTTAGAGCCTTAAACCTAACCTGGTTGCTGATTAGGTTGCATCTGCTACAGTCATGTTTTGACTGCTGCTGTAGTTAAAGACTTGATGTCATTTGTCTTTCTTTATTAGTGGCTCCCATATTATACTTATTTCTATGCTAGGCCTGCTAAGGAAGGCCTTAGTATATAATTCTTTCAGATGTCTGTCTCGTATTTTCAATTCATTTCACAGAGGCTGATGACAACCCTTTTTCCTCTAAACAGGATCAGCCATGCCTGATTTCATTTTCTCACTATTGTTTTTTGATGTTCCTCCAACCTTACTTTTAGTGGGCATCTTTTTTTGCCATTATGATCTCTTCCAGAACTGCAAGGAATCACACAATTCTTGGTCATATTCTCCTCCATGTTAGGCTATATATAAATTTCTCCGTAGAGTGGAACTGCTTCTGAACATTGTCCTGATGTTGTATGGACTGCAGATCATCTGAATCTTTTCTGATAAGCCCATGACATAAGGGTATATAGATTTTTTTGGTTATCCTCCTCGTCCCTTCTGTTCCCACCTGTAGATGCTGATGTTATGTTTGCTGGGTAGTTGTTATTCTGAAGGGTATGATTGATACTGATCATTTCTTGTTGGTGTGTGTCTAGGTCACCACTTATGACTTTTGCATAGTGTTGATCAATGCCTTTCTTCACAATGTATGGATAGTGGGAACTGAAAATGAGGTATTGCCCGGTGAAGGCTGGCTTGTGTTATACAAATGTTTTAAAGCCATTTTCTGTATGAGTTAGTATATTCATGAAGGCTAGCTGATTATTTTCTTCTGCCATTGTGAACTGGGTTGAAGGTCTTATTGAGTTCACATGGCCCAGCAGTATTTGTACAGCTTCCTGGTGCAGCCAGTGTATGAAGGTGTCATCTACATTTCTCAGCCATACTGTTGGCTTTAGTGGCACTGTTTCTAAAAGCAGCAAAGATGAGGATAATAGTTTAAAGATAAATAGTGTAAATAATAATTCCGAGCAGATTTTAAATTAAATCAAAACAGGTTTTACGTTTCGACCAATCTGCATATAATAACTCTTAAAGCATGATAGTTAATGATATCATTAAATATCTCGATGTATAACTGTCATCTGTAATATACAAATGACAACTCGTAGACAACCAGGATTTGTTTTATATGCAAAATCTGGAAATGAGATAAAGCTTAATGGTGTAACAAAATGTGCATGCCTAAATTAAAGGACTGAACAAATTTCTGATGCAATCTTCATTATTTGTAATAATTGTGATACATATAGATTGGTAGAGCAAAGTTCCAAGATTGTACATGCTGTGATTGTGCCATTTAATTAAAATGTGTGCAAAGCTAATGATAATTTTTACCCAGCCAACCGAGTCAATCTGCTGATAGGCTTTGTGCAATCTAGTTTATATGCACATTACCATGTAAATTTTGATTATATTGGAATAGCTCTGCAATCTTTACAATGGCTGACAAATTCAAGCAACAAGTCTGCATCAAAATTTGCATGAAGTTCAGCAAATCTGTAACTAAATTTAGTTGGTTTGGTTGATTATGTTTATCAGCATATCAACACCTCTATGGATTATTTAATGCTGAAATATAAATATTTTGAACACAAATTTATGTCTTCAAATAAATATATTTAGTGCATGCCTTCAATTACAAATAAAATGTATTGTTGGTAATTTTACTATACTTAGGCAATTTTACTATAAATAGATATTTTTTGGTAATTTTACTTTAATTACATATTGTTGATAATTTTATTATAATTACGTATTGTTGGTAATTTTACTATAAAAATGTATTTATGGTATTTTTGCAACAAAAATCTATTTTTATACTTTCATAATGTTTTGTTTTTGTCTGAAAGTTCACTATTTGCCCATAGCTGGAACCCTAAAAGGTTCTATTACTCTGTCTGCTACTAAGATCCATGTAATGATTCATTAGGCCTTGGGTGAATATTTAGGTTTTTCAGTAACATCTGTATTTAAAGCCAGTGAAGTTTCAGTTCAAAATGATGAGTTGTCAAGGTGACAATCATCAACAAGACATTATAAAGTGTGGGAAAAATTGTGAAGTCATCCATGCAGTTTGTTAGCAGATTTTGGTCTTGGAACTTTCAAATATCACCTTGTAGAATAAAACTGCTGATAAAATGTTATAATAAATTAAAAATAGATTTCTTAAAGTCGGAATGTAATTATTCATTTTTTTTACTATCTTTCATCTTAAATTTAGTTGCATTTTATCACAATTATTCAGACATTCATGTAAGTAAACAGTATGAAGTAGAAATAACGGATAAGGTTTTGATGAGATTTGAAATCACATCCTTTTGTCCTTGTAAAGTCTGTCTACCACTAAGAAAAGAAAGATAATACAAACAAACCTCTCATGTATGGACTCCCATCAATGGATTTCAAAGGTAACAGACAAAATCTGTAGGCAAAATAAAAAAAAATCTGCAGGAAAATAACTCCCAAATCATCAGCAATGTATTTCACAATTTGCAGGCTTAGCAGAATGAGTTGTATTAGTTACCAAAGTGACCAAGTGGCCTTTCAATTGTAAAGAGACGGGTGTACAGTATATAAAGTATGATACATGCATGAGAAAGCAGTTGTGAGAAATCTATTATTTTTGTTAGTTTGATTAATATATTTGTATTAAGTATATATTTATTTATGCCATATATACATGTTTATAGTATTTACATTATGATCATAACTACTGATTGTTACTATAGTGGTTTTATTATTCAAAAATAACCCCTTCCTATCTACGGACAATTGGCACAGACTACCCCTTCCACCATTAGTCTGTTGATGAGAGGTTTGTCTGTACTTGCAGAAAGTCAAATTTAACCATATTTCTTTATTTCACATCTCAAAATGCTTGATGTTACCATCTTTGATTTTTTTTTTCAATGCACATTACCAAGTTTTAGAGAAAATGGAAACAAAAAGGACACTTATACTTAACATCAGAAAGAGACAGTTGATCTTCCTATGCCACATAATGACGAAAGAGGGCTTGGAAAAATTGCTGTCACAGGATATATCGAAGGCAAGATGGACAGAGGAAAACAGTGCATAACCTACCTAACAAGTTTATGTAAATGGTTGACAGAACAGGGTTTAGTAGAGGCAGCAAAAATACAAATTTTAAGAGTTACAAAAGACAGGAAATTATGGCGAGCCATGATCGCCAACATCTTGAAAGGACATGACACATAGAAGAAGTCATAGCAGTAATATTACATTGAATGATTATTAGAAGCAATTTAAATTATTACTAATTTTTGACATGTATTACTTTCATTATAATTTCCGTTGCATTTTTATTGCAACTATTCAAATTGTTTTCTATAATTGCCCAAAAATAGAAAAAAAAAAAAAAAAAAAAAAAAGAGTTGTATATTTTAAAATACGATATTTTGCAATGCTGATGGGGTATGGAATATTTAAGAATTGAATACAATAACAATGAAAATATTCAACTCCAGTTAAAATCTTGCAAAACCTAAGCAGTTCTTAATGTAAACATTGAGCAACAAGAAAAGATTATCAAAATACTGTAACTTCCAGAGAAGATTATTATTCCATTTTAAATACTTTTAAGTTATAGGACTTCCCAGTGAACTGCTATTATCAATTGTGTTTGTGTCTTAAAAACAAGCATATGCAAGTAAAAATCAAATAATCTATTAAACTACCTGCCTTCCTACATAAGGAGATTAATAACTATTAAATAAAGCTTGACCCTTTTGAAAAGATCCCAGGAGTAATAAAACACAAGATAGCAGATGCGTTATGCTTTTCCTTTGTATCTCTCCTTTACCCTTTTCTTTCATGAGCTTTCTTACTTACCCTCTATATTTCCTCCACAATTTCTTTCCATCTTCCTCTGCCATATATATATATATATATATATGTGATGGGATGGGATGGGATAAAAAATCTTTTTGGATACTTTTAATTTTTTTTCATTAGTTGACATGTGGGATCACACAATTTCTGTTGAATCCTTTTGTCAGTGCTTGATACTAAATAGTAGTTTTTAAACATTTTTGTATAATATAAAGAAAATACATAGATATTTAATATTTAATATATGACACTTTCAAAAAGTGAAAAGATATCACACTGGTCCAAGTCAGAAGTGATGTTTTGATCCAAAGCAATGCATACAGATACTCAGGTCAAGGCAAATGTATGGATCAATATGTAAATAATTCTGTCATTTTTTATGGGTATTATGTTAATAGTTTTGATTTCCTAATGAGTAACCAGAAACATTTATTCCTGAGTGTTTGCACTCTCTTCAGATTTTGACATCTTAAAACAAAATTTTGCATAAAGAGAAGACAAATTAAGAAGGTGTAAATTTGACAACGGCCTTCTTCTCAGATGTCCCCTGAGGAAAAAATTCTGAAAGATAAAATCCAGTAAATAGGCCAAGCAATTGTTTCCAGAAATGCAGATGAAACTCAGTTGACAATTGAATCATTTCATCGATCAGTAAACATGAATTTGTGTTCCAAACATTAAACTTGAAGGTATTCAACCATTTTCACATCCTGCAAATTCACCGTTTTCAAAGACTGTTGGATGCAGGCTTCACATATTTCTCATTAGATCAGCAAATATGGACAGTAGGCTTGGAAAACTATTCATTTCATGAGGGTGAGTCAATTTGCCTTGCAGCTAAGCTGACAAATGTCCTTATACCAAACAAATTCTTCAACAGAATCTGACTTTGAAATCTTCCTCCCTCTTCTTTCTCACCCTCCCCACTCCACGTCACTATTCAACTCCACACTTTCTCTGCATCTTGCAAGACATCAACGTCAGAAGAATCTATACACAGTCAGGTGGAATATTTCCTGGTCATGCATAATGTTTTCTCTGATAAATTATCACTCACTTCACTTACATGCATGCACATGTACACATGTAATGTTTTCTCAAATAGATTTTATTGGAACACACTTCCATTTCATTCAAGCACACTGACATCTACAAGATGCACTCTGTTGAATTGCATTATGACACTCTTCAATTACACACCCACAAGGTTCTTTTAACAAGTATTACAAGTAAACAAAAATGAAGTAAAGTAAGTGACATTTTTCAATTGAAAGCCTCTGATAAAAGCATCAATAAAAGTCTTAATTTTTAGAACAGTAGGCAGCTTGTAAACAAATGTTGACTGCCTGGTAAACAAACATAATAAACACGAGTTCATCTTGAATTACAAAAGAAAGTGAGAGAGAGAAGTGTAAGAAAGTAAAATCAGCAAAAGTTAGAATTGGTAAAAGTAGGCTTAAAGATAGAAGGCTTTGACAACCGTCCAAGAAACCTTGAGAAAGGAATCTTTTTAAAAAAAACAATCTTCCCTTGGCATTAGCTTTTGTTCAACTCTTTGAACTGGCTCAAGTAAATAGATTATAAATAAACAATAAAACCCAGAAATCTGTCCCAAAGCAAAAGATGACAACTTTGACAAATTGTGTTCATTTTCTAATATCTTCTAATGAAAAGGAGATTACAAAAAGTGGTGGGGGTGCACAAAATTAGTAAATACCTAGATGACTATTGAAACCAAGACGTTTGAGGAAACTGAGTGACACTTGGTGTTGAAAGAGTTGAAAACAGAGAAAAGCAGATAAGCAGTTGTATTTGCAAACAAAATCATCAAACACAATAAAATCTAAAAGAAAATAAAAAAAAAAAAAGGCGAAATAAAAAGAATTTAAAGTTGTCATTTTCTTCCAAACAGTTTTTGCTGATTATCATTGTTATTATTATTTATTTATTTATTTGAGGAGACAAATTAGGAGATAATGAGTTTATTTATAAAAGTGGAAACTAAACTAAATGAGCGTGCCAAATGTCCAGGGCAGGATGCCAACATCCCTTCCTTGTGAAAAACATCAGCTCGTTAGTGACAAGAGCAGCCATTACACACACAGCACACTTGGTAGGACAGCAGGCTTCTCTCTTATCCCAGCTTTTAGACATGTAATGCTGTCATCACACAGTAGCAGCAGTGGCAGCAGAGCTCGACACAAGAATATACAGCCCACTTCAGTAGAGATACCGTAGGACTCAACAGTGCAAGTAAGTTACTGTCAACTTTTTTTCTTTTTTCTTCTTCAGTTAAAAATTTGCTCATTTTCAATTATTTAAAAAACAAAAAAAAAAAAATCACCTGGAAAACGTGTGACAGATGTTTGAATCTGGGGGAAAGAGTACTTAAAAAAAAAAAAAAAAGTGCAGAAGATAAAGTGTTTGATAAACCAGAAGATAAATTGGGAGAAACAGACAAGAGTTTGATATTCATTAGAAACTAACTTTTATCAATTATTTTGTTCTTAATTTTGATTCTTTCAGTGAACAATTTTCTATTTTGATTTCACTTCTGTTCAAGTATAGCTAAGATATAAAAAAAAAAAAAAAAAAATTTTAAACTTTGACTTCCAACTTAACTTTTTGATATTTTCTCTTTTAAATCTTATTGGATTTAACTTATATGTTCTATCTGTTAGGCAAGTAGCCAAGGTAAACAATTCACTGTGCTGCTCAACTGACCAAGATTCAATATGTGGCAAAGTCTCTCAAACTTGTAAACATTTCTCAAAGTTAAATACATTAAAACAAAGAAGAGAGTAAGATTAACTAAAAATTTTCTAAGAGGAAAAAAAATAAGGAAAAAAGAATTAAAAAAAACTTTTCATTCTTATCCAATCTGTTAGCATAAAAATCTTTAATTCTTTATAATATATATACACATATGCATTATCATCTATCTTTTGATCATTGTCTCAGTCTGTTGTGTGTATATATATATATATATATATATATATATTTTCATTCTTTATGAGGCATAGACATATGTACTATATATATATATATATATATATAGAAGGAGAGAGAGAGAGAGTGATGGATAGATACACACATGCATATATATATATATTTCTCTGTCCCAGGTGAGAAAGCAAGTCAACACATGGAAATACTATTTTTTGTTTTTGTTTGATATATATCTTGCATTTTGAAATTCTTTGTTAAGAAAAAAATATTTGTTATTTACTATCCAATACTCCATGGACATATGATGCTAGAATATATCTCTATATTGTTTATGTCATGTAAAAGAAAAAAAAATTGTTTGATATCTTTGCCAAAGCAAAAAGTAAACTCAATGAATATAAATAAAAACAATGCATAACATATTCTGAAGTTAGTTATTATTAAGACAGCAAATAATATTTGTGTTGCTACATGATAAATAATAAACACAGTCTAAAATTAATTAAAAAAACATATTTGGTGGATTTTTTTTCATAAATCTTTCTTAAGTAATCTCAGTTGAAATACTATATATGTTCCTTTCACTATATTAATCAATATAGATGTCAATTAGCAAACAAAATAATTTTAATGCATTTGACAAACAAGAAACTTGTTTAAAACTTAAAAAAAAAAAAACATACTTAAAACTTAAATTTTCATTCTTTCAATTTTTTTTTTTTTCACAAATCTGTTCATTATATTTTATACCCACAAAAGAAAAGAATGGAAAGAAAACAAAAGAAACATAAAAAAAAAAGAAACAAGAAAAAATTTCCCTGAACAATCCCTTTGAATTAACTGACCAGTATAGCCTGTCCATAATAATGCCACACTGGGTCCAGTAAATCTACCAGATGGTATAAATTTAATACATGCTGTCTGTGACTTAGGCTCAGTTCTATAAGTGTGTATGCGTGTTTCCTTCCCACTCTGTCTTTTGGTCGACAACAATCGAATGAAAAGATATTTTATTTCAGTATTAGAGGCCAGCAGATCCTCACCATAGTCTCCACTGTCGCCAATGCCACAACAGCTGCCAATGCCGCTGTTGAGGTGTTCACAATAGGCAGAGGGCTGTTTTCAAAGAGAGAAGGAATGGTTTTCTGTGGTGAGAAGATGCTAGTCACTTTCTTCTATCATTGTAGAGAGCTGACACTTCTATGTCAGGGAAATTTTATTTTTACCTTATTAGCTGCTATATCAGTCTACACAAACTCCCATCCATCCCTAACCACACCACCCAACCAGCTTTTTCCTATTTTATTATTTGAATTTGTCACATTCATCCTTACATGCCTATACATACATGTACTTATACACAAACACCCCCACCACATGCACACACGCGTGTGTGTGTGTGTGTGTGTGTGTTTTATTTGAGCAGCAAACCTTCTTTTATACAGGTTTCATTAAAGCTGAGTTATAAAGTACTGTGATTAGGCTTTTTATTTTTCTTGTATGAATACAAGAGATCTCTTTCTGGTACATAAAATGTGTAAAAACTGTCATATATATATATATATATATATATATATATATATATATATATATATATATATATATATGGAAGCTCTTATAGATGAGCAGTGGGCTAAAATTTGTCTTGAATGCATATTGAAAGTACTATCTTTTTAAAATTTGTGCATGTATGTGTGTGTGTATATATGTGTGTGTGTGTGTGTGTGTGTGAAACAGTAAGTGAGAGATACATTTTACATATACTAATAGAAGTGCATTTGGGTACTCAGATATATTTGAGCATATGTGTGAAAATACATCCTACAGATATTTGTGAAATCATTCTTTCAACATCTTTAATATTCTATTTAAGTATGCATTCACATGTAAATGCACATAATATCTGAAGCATCTTAACAGTAATTTCAACAGTTTATAGTACCATATATTTATGCATGTATACACACACTATATATATATATATATATATATATATATATATATATATATATATATATACCCAAGTATAGGATTGGTGTGTACAGAATAAATTCCAATAACCAACAAATACTATTCTTAAAAGAGTGCTCAATACAGAGTAGAGCCAATATAACCATTTATTTGAAAATTATAGCATAAAAATGTTATAAAATCACTACAAAAATAACCATTTTGTTTCAACACTTCTGGTTTCTTCTCAAATGACATTCAACACCATCACCAGAAGTGTTGAAACAAAATGGATATTTTTGTAGTGATTTTATAACATTTTTATGCTATAATTTCAAGTAAATGATTATATATATATATATATATATATAGGAAAGATGTAAACTTATGAAGCATGTATACAATATTCTTAAATTCTTACTATTATAAGCACTGTGAAGTAATAATAATAATATTAGCTGTTTTCTTATAAGGAAACATTTGACATTTTCATTGACCGAGTAGCTAGTACTACTTTTAGTTGAAATACATGGAATCTTTCTATTAAAACAATTTTTCATGAAAAAGAAGTTTACTAAGTCAATTAACTCTTATCATGTTTTCCAGTATGGATAGAAGTTTCTTTCTTAACCTTTTATTTGAAGTAGTCTGAAATATCAACATTTTATTATGTTCTTATTTTCTCTTCAAGTTATGTGTGGTATCCATTTTAGTTGTTGCCACTGTTGAAAGTTCTCAAGTGATGTGGTTTCTGTTATTTGCTACAGTTCTTTGTTTGAAGTTATTAATTCTAGTCTGATTGACTTTTATTACTAAGTATTGAGTTCAGTCCTCATTGTATGACCATACAAAATTCAGTATTAAGTAATCTAACAAGAGCTGATGTGTTACATATCATGTAAGTATACATATGAATATGTGTCAGTTAAGCACATTAGAAGCAAAGAGTAGGAAGTAACAGGATAAAGATATATGTCTATCTTATTACTTCCCACTGAGCCACTTCTCAAAACCTGACCAGAAGTTCCTCAGGTTGAGAAATTTTCAGCAACATCTTATATTTATGTATGCTTGTTAATTTCTTGATATAAACTTACATTTCATTCATCTTTTATGAGATAGGAAGATTTCATTAGAAACAAAGAAAAGAGTATCAAACTGGTATGGAATATCTATTTTCCCATATGCCAGTGAATGCTGGACAATTTCTTCACGGATGAAGAAGGGACTTGAAATGAAAGATATGTAGTTCTACTGAGTAAATCTAACGATATTACGTGCTTAATGAGGAAGTCTTAAGGTAAATAAGAACTGCAAGGAAATTGATACTTAAAATCATAAAGACATGGCTTAAATTTCTAGAAAACATAATGAGAAAAGAGTGCTTACAAAATTTAACACTCACAGGACATTGAATGTAAGAGAAGCAGGAGGAAGTAGTAAGTAACCTACATAATGCATTTGCATGAATGGATGGCAAAACAACAATAAAATTGGAATGGTAAATAGACAAAAGTCATAGAGAGCAACCAAAGAGAGAAATTTGAGGAGAGCCATGATCACCTCCATCCTGAAAGGCTTAGCACATAAAAAATCTCTTCCCACATGTGACTTCATTTAACTGTACCTTATGTGCACATCACATGCAAGCTAATGTGCACGTATTTGTTTGTTTGTGTTAATGTACAAGTGAGAGTATATAAACATATATGACTAACATGGTGTGTCCAATCCTCACCTCGTACTCCATGAATGTGACCTTGTGCCAGACTATAAAATTTGAGTAAAAAGATATAAACTTATGAACATAAGTATATATCTCAGAGACTAGCTACATTTCATTGTGTGTTTAATCCATACTGGGTACCCCATGACTGTGACCATACCTTGTGCCAGACTGTAAGATTTGTGTAAAAGTACACAGACTTATAAATATGTGTGCACACATTACCAGTCTGTATGTTGGTTTATATAAAGGTAGGTCAATATGTCTATAGCCAGATATGTACTTATAAACAAAATTTCGATTTGAAATGTGCACTGGACATTTGTGTGATTAATATTCCCCACTAAATTAAGTGCATTGACAAAGGAAGAGATTATGTGTTGGAAAATACTTGCTGTGCAAAATAAACGGCTTTCTTTTCTATAGACTACAGGCGCATGGATGTATCTACAATGATATTTTATGTATATATATATATATATATAATTTCTAATAAAATAAGATGCTAGAGGAAGCCAAGACTTACCCTGACTGAAAATAACTTTGCTCCCTGAAGATAGGTAAAGAAGGTGAAAGTACCTGAAGAAATAATGTCGAGAAATACATATATAACCTAGAATCATCCATAAAAAGATTTGCATGAAAAGAGAAATGAACTAAAAAAACTTCAAAAGATTATTTCTGTGGTTTTTAATCAAATATGCCAAAATAAATTTGATGTCAAAAATACAAATTGCACAGACACACACATTATATATATATATATATATATATATATATATATATATATATATATATATAGATATATAAGAATAAACATTATATAAAATAAGAATAACATTTATAGTAATAATATATATATATATATATATATATATATATATATATTACTATAAATGTTATTCTTATTTTTACTGGGTACATGAGCTTGAGTTGACATCCCAGTTTTGTTTTTGTTTTTCTTAACAGTAAAATGAACATCAATTGTCCTACATCAAGAATTCATACTAAAGAAAAAAAGGCCTTCTTGATCTAGGCTGGTTGATATTAATTTCACTGTTTAAGAAAATAAAACATGCAAAATAAAAAATACAGGGATACCAATTCAAATTTGTGTGATGCAAAAATAATTTCTATAGTAATAGGAAATAATGATAAAAAATATATATATATAATACACGTTATACTTACATATTATACATATATACCTAGAAATATGATTCATATTACAAAATCATTTAACAAGTTAAAAATGAATGTAAACTTTTGAATATCACTCAGTTATGTGCCATGCGTGATACATGCTTAGGCGATCATGTATCTTTCGATACATGACTGACAAGGCAGATTTTTTTTTCCCGCAGTAGATTTCCATTTCTTTCTGTGGAAAACCAGTTACCATCCAGGAATATGGAACCTGGTCTGTCCCGCTATTTACCCATAGCTGGGGGTGGAGAGGGAGAAGAAGAGGAGTCATATCTTTCCCAAGGGTATTAGCACGTAAGTGAATTTAATGGATTCGAATGGAATTTGAACTTGGCTCTCCAATTCCTCAATCCGAGCTGCTATCCATGCCTCCCACTCCTGAATATAAATTCTCTAAATGCTTATTATGTTTCTGATATAAAAACATAAAATAACTGGAACTCAAGATATCTTCACATTCTAATAAGTTTTAACTTTCTGAAAGATTTGACATACTTTTGCATGTATAAGTGGATGAAAAAGCCATTTGGAAGATTGTATAGCACCAATCCTCTGAGGTGAGATTAAGAATTTCAGTCCTTTACCACTGCAGACAAATAAAGCTAACAGATATTACAGAAAACCTAGCACTAAGCCATGTTTACAAAGCGACAGGTAAAGCTTAAACTCATAGCAACCACCTGCAGTATTAACCAGTGTTTTACATGTGCTGAATAAGTGCTAATCTACCTATTAACATATGCTAAACAAAAACATTTTTAATCTCATTAGTGTGATGTGTACATCAGAGTGTAAACATATATTTTTTAAGATATAACCTAAAAATAGATTGGCACAATAATATATATACACAGTGACACCAACATATTTGAATGTTGTGAATTATAGTCTGTAGATTTATTATTTATGAAGTGATATTCATATAAATGTAAATAAGGCTCTATGTATATCCTCATGTCACACAAATTGCATATATATATATATATATATATATATGTGTGTGCGTGTGTGTGTGTGTGTTAATAGACTCACATCCAAGCAGGTTTCTTTCAATATAACTAGGGCAAATTTTGTCCAGTTCTTCAAAAAATTCTAATGTGATGGATTTCTTCTAGGGGATTAGTATTTCGAGCAATGTTTTCTGCAATCATTTAAAAAATAATAATAATAATAATAAAGACAAGTATTATTTTTTTTAGTTTTGGTCTGCTATTTGTTTTAAGAAACAAGTGATATCTGAAAAATAATAGCAGCAGACATCAGGTTTGAAATGGCTTCCTCTAAAATAAAACTGACAGAAAATGAATTTTTCTCAATTTCTTGATGGAGTAATTTCAAGAAATATGTGAAATGTCTGGAGAGACATGGGAAATGTTAGGTAATTTGAAAAATGAACAGAGTAATCAGTTTTCTCAAAATACAGAAGCTTTTGACTATCATCTAACAACATAAACATTTTATATATATATATATATATATATATATGAAAATGAAAAGTTTTTTTTCACTTAACTGGGCAGAATTTCTGTTATAATTACTTCAAAGTTTTGTGGTCATATATATATATATATATATATATATATATATATATATATATATATATATATATATATGTCTGTG